>JARQWZ010002407.1:5000-27500 GCA_033150135.1 Gobio occitaniae
TGACACTTTTCACGCTCTCACGCACAGAAAAATCGCGAAGCAAAGAGGACACGGAGACCGACAGACAAGACAGAGCAGTTACTTATGATATTAAAAAAAATCTCAGCTCTCAGATTCTGTCACTTTTATTACGAAATTCAAACAATAAATGCCGTTTTGGCGCTTGTAAATGTTACGTGACAGATCCCTAGCTGCACGTGGACAGATCATCTCTAGCTAATAGTAAATAAACACGGATGAACAATGTTGAAAGAAACAGTAGCCTAAAACTTACCTAAATGTATATTCCTCATACATAATATCGACCAATCAATCTAACAAATGGGTCAATAAAACAACTGGAGAACAATTATGTCCCTTAACATTTACCTCAGGAAAGCCATTTAATGATTATGATTTAATGATTTAGCCATTTAGGCTATAGCACATTAGTTGGCTAGAAATGTGCTATAGTCGAGAGTATTTTGCTAAATATGTGTAGTGTACCATTACATATTTATTATATTTTATTTATATAATTAAATAAAGTTGTTGTTATTATAATAAAAAAACGCATTATATGTAATTTGAGTTATTTTGAACCTTAAATAACACTGCCAGCTGATAGGGCTCTCTGTATGTTTACAGCATTAGGTGAGTTGTTTTTTCTTGAGATTAGGTACATCTTGTGTGCCTAATTTTTATCCAAATGAGTCAATATTAAATCAAATCACAATAATTTAATTTAATTGAAATAACAAAAAAGCGTAGCTTACCAGAAATTGTACCATGTATTGGACACAATTATGGTACTTTTTTATATTTTCATTTTGCTTTTTATACTGTTTTGTTTTGTTTGAACACTGGGCTTATTCCTGTTGTGAATTAAAAACCTTTGTAGTGTGTAAGGGCATGATTAAACAATAAGTACTGTAGTTTAAAAGTGGTTTTGTGTTTGTTTTGTTAAAGCAATTCACATATAGGGATTTCCATGTACCGTCTACCCCTGCCACCCTGCCAAGACCTCTTGCCACCCCTTTGCCCCCCCATGTAAAATTGTCTAGATCCGCCACTGGCAGTAGTGCAAGTCAAGCATCACTATTACTGAAGTGTAAAGTATTAAACTCAATTGTTTCCAGGCATGAATGATTCTTCATTCTCATTTGATGTTACTTTATTAATCAATTAAGCTTATAATGCTAATAAATGATTAAAACAACTGCCTACCCCATCCGAAAGCTTTAGAAGTCTGCTTTTTGAGTCTGTTAAGGGTTTTGATTATCCAAACAAATATCTTTTTGTCTCGTGTTTTGCATTAAAAAGGTAATTTTGCTCGGGCATTTAGTCATTCCTGGTCCCGAAGAGCCTTTTTCCTGCAGGTTTTTGGGTTTAAGTGTACATTTTAACCAGGTGTTTCATAAGCAGGGTGAATCTTACTTCTCTGTGTTGAAGCTTTCCTCCCACATGCTGTTGGCGGCGGGGTCCGTGTCGACGGAGGGGTCCGAGCTCAGGTGCGAGGGCCGACTCTCAGCGGACGAGGCCATGAGAGACACGGACGGAGAGAGACAGACAGACTGAACACATGCCCAAACTCACAGAGGTAAAGAGGACTGGCGCTCAACACTCGAACAAAGAGCGCACAGATGGAGCGGACAGCTGCCTCACAGCCTCTCTGTGATTGGCCCAGGACGCTCACAGTCAGGTGTTTTTGTGTTTGATGTATCAAATGTTTCTCCTAAACGATTTAACGCAAAAACACTCTCACGCTTCAGCGACTACCGAACCGCTCTGGAGGACCATGTGCACCTGATGGCCAAACACTGAACCCTGAAGGGTGCTGTGTATCCGGACGATAAGGAACCGATACACACAGCATTTGATGAACATGTGAAGTTGAACATCTCTCATGGTCTCCACAGTCACCAGATTCATTGAGTCAGAAAACGCTTTCCTCCACCAGCATCACATAGTGACCAGGGGCCTCATTTATAAACGTTGCGTACGCACAAAAGAAGGCGTACGCCGCTCTCTACGCAATAATTGGTATTTATAAAAAGCAAACTTGACGGGAAAATGTGCGGTCCTTCACCAAGCTCTGACCCAGGCGGACGCACAAAAACGGGTGAGATGAGAAATGGCGACATCGTCGGCAGATGAAGAAACACGTGAAAGTGTGTGAAACTGTAGACCGTTGTGTAAAAGAAATGGCAATACTGCCTCTCATAAATAACTTGAAGACTTCACAAAGCAAGTCTTACAATTAACAGCCGACACGAACACCCGTTTGATCGATCTGCAGTGTAAAACAAACAAAATCAAACGAAAAAAAAAAAAAGTGAAATATGTTCTGCAACAATATTGGCATGTTCTGCAATTCATCCTCATAAATAATATGGTAAACAGAACGAAATAATGTACAAAACTGATATTCTCGTCAATGTGTCCGTCTGGCGGAGCAGATATAGATTAGATAGACAGATAGATAGATAATTAGGGAGATATATAGATAAATAGATAGATAGATAGATAGATAGATAGATAGATAGATAGATAGATAGATAGATAGATAGATAGATAGATATAGATAGATAGATAGATAGATAGATAGATAGATAGATAGATAGATAGATAGATAGATAGATAATTAGGGAGATATATAGATAAATAGATAGATAGATAGACAGATAGATAGATAATTAGGGAGATAGATAGATAGATAGATAGATAGATAGATAGATAGATAGATAGATAGATAGATAGATAGATAGACAGATAGACAGATAGATAGATAGATAGATAGATAGATAGATAGATAGATAGATAGATAGATAGATAGATAATTAGGGAGATATATAGATAAATAGATAGATAGATAGATAATTAGGGAGATAGATAGATAGATAGATAGATAGATAGATAGATAGATAGATAGATAGATAGATAGATAGATAGATAGATAGATAGATAGATAGATAGATAGATAGATAGATAGATAGATAGATAGATAGATAGATAGATAGATAGATAGATGTATTAATTGTCCACTGGGGAAAGTTGTTTTTATAGTAAAAATTTCTTCATCAGCTACGGAATCATGGTATTCATGCAAATGCCTTTAGTTTGTTTTATTTTCGATAAAATAACATATGACGTATGTCTCAACCATTCAGAAAGCTGCAGGAAATTACATTTGCACTGAACTATTTCCCATTTCCACGTAGATAATAGGGATAGGGATTAATATGGATTCCCCAATAATTGCCGGCAGTCTCTCATCAAGAGGCTCAGCTCCGGTGTTCCCTCTCCCCACCCGTGGAGACACACTCTGGAGATGCAGCGCTAGACGCTTTTTTACCTCGACTTTGATGTCCGACCATTTCTTTTTTATTTCGGCCATGGTCCGAGGTTGTGAGGCTACAGCATTTACAGCGTCTGCAACCTTTTGCCACTCAAGTGCCTTTTGGCATCAGTAATGCCCACACTGTGCCCTCCAAACAACACTTTTCTCCTCTTTTCCACCTCGCCAACGATAACTTCTACTTCACATTGAGTGAAAGTTTTTTTGATTTCCTCTCTGTGTGTTTGCCATGATTTCGCAATCGATGAATATTAACTTGTGGGCGTTTCACGGACTATTTATGGGCAACTATGGGCGTGACATGAAGCCGCAAAAGCTGCGCTACATTTAGAATTGATTGTGATTTATTAAGGGAAAACTGCGTAGGATGTGCGTGCGCACGGTTTTATAAATCCAAATATTTCTGTGCGTACGCACGTCCTATGTTTCATCCGTACGCCACTTCTGACGCAAATCCTACGCAAAGTTTTATAAATGAGGCCCCAGGTCACTGTTCTGGAAGAGGAACGGCTCAAAAAACTGGCGGGAGGCTTCGGCTTCATCCCGTCTTTTAATCAGCTGTTCTTCAATCCGCTGTGGCGGCGAGCAGATGCACGTCAGAAGCAGAGGTGTGTGTGTTGATCTGAGCTCTCATTGGTCTGTCGCCGCTCGTCAATGTCAAAATATTTGAGAAAACCAATCAAATCAGAGTAGGCGGGCTTTATGTTCACAGAATCTGCGGAGGCTGAGCGTGAATTTTAGCAGCGCGAATCGACGTCAAGTGCGAGAAATGAAGCTAAACGAAACATTTCATATTTGAGCTGCTTCTTTAAGCCAGAAATGTTAAACACATGACAAAAATATTCAGGTAAATGAATAAACTTGTGTCTAATTTCGCCATTTTGAATTGAAATAGGCCCATGTAATGTCATTTATAATAATATAATTAACAAACAAGAAATATTAACAAAGCCGTTTTCTTCAGATTAGGCATAGTATGTGTAGTAATGAATGTGTGCATACTGTAAAATAATATAATTCCATTTGTAGCTTTCGGTAAATAAAAAAGCTCAGTTTTGTTCAGCCTGGGCATAATATTAGTAATGAATGTGTGTATATTGTGACTTAATTTAATAAATTTAGTTACCTTTCCTGGTAGCCTTCAGTAAATTAACATGTTTTATGAAAATGATTAAAAAACATAAATAGCCGTTAAACATATGTTTAGTCTTCACTGACAAACTGTATCAGTCATATCTGCTCAGTGCTCACTGACATGGTTTTCAAGATATTGTTATCTAATTTTTGGTGTTCAGAATATCTTAAAATGCACATATGTAGATCATAGAAATCAAAATTTTCATGCCCCCGAACCCCCCTAACCTCACATTCGGGATCTCAGTGATTATAAACCAGCCTACATTGTATGATTAAGGGATGTACAATATGGTCATGCAGAATAAGGCGTTAATATTTACTTTATAAGTAATAATAAACAGCCAATGTCCTAATATGCATAATAATAAGCTCCTAGTTAATAGTGAGAATTGGACCCTAAACTAAAGTGTTACCATTTTTTTTTTCATTTTTCATGTATTTTTCCAGTATTTCTCCGAGTAATCCGTCCGCTCAGGTGTTGCTGACAGTCTTTAGGGGTTACTAGGAAACCAAAGCCCTGCCGTTAGACCAGCAACACCCTTAATATGACAGATATAGTAGATTTAAGGAGATCCAAACACTGTTAAGCTGCAGAAAAGAGCTACTGTTTCAACATGTTATGCACTGTAAAACCCAACACCTGTTCACTTTCTAGTTAGCTTTACCCACCGGTGGACCACTGCATGTTTAAAACAATTACATCCTATATTAATCCTGATCTAATGTTGACAAACTTTATATCATTTGAAAGCTTAGGAAAACTCAAGATTCATCCTGTGAAAACCGTTTTGAAATCAGATTTTGCATTACCATGGAAACGGTACTCTAAATTCTTCTAGCGGCTCCTCCCCTAGTGGGCGTCGTCATGTTTCATATTACAACATTTATTCTAAAATCTTTATAACAAAAACTTTTTCTAATCTTGACAAAACACATATCGTCGGAAAGGTCTGAGTCTCACGGTTCTAAATCTGCCAAAAACAAGCCCAGCCCAGGTGAGAAAAAGTAACACAAAAGTAACGTAACGCATTACTTTTCTTAAAAAGTAATAAGTAACTTAATTAGTTACTTTTTAAGGGAGTAACGCAATATTGTAATGCATTACTTTTCAAAGTAACTTTCCCCAACACTGTTTACAGAACCTGCTGCAGTCTTTCAGTCACTAAAAACAGCGGGACGTTTTTAAAACGCTTAACGTGAAACACACTAAAGGGTGAGTTGCACCAATAAGGATTCAATTAAGCAAAGTTTAACGCTTGCTTTGTTGATATGGGTTTTATTTTAAAGTGAGTTGTTGCACCACTTCATTTTAAACACAAATTAATTACGCAGTAAAACCGCTAGAATTAAAGAGCTGATCAAGTGTAACGGAGGCCAGCTAGTAGTCGCTGTGCGAGTAAAACTCACTAGAACATCACATGAACTGAATTCATAAATGTATGTTGATTTTGCTCAAATGTTTTTGTGTTGAGTTACCATTATGGAGATCATTGTTCCGTTTGGTTGGGCTCTTAAACTTCACTTATATTACTGTAATTCTCTTCATATTGATGCAGCGATGCAACAATAATACAGTTATTTGGTTTCAAAGGAAGGGAAGTAAAAAAGGTTGCTTTTAAAAGGTGATCTAACTTCTAACTAAATCATTAGCTAGCCTATTTTTCATGTCGAAAAAAATATAATTTAAAGTTTTATGGCTAACACTTATGTAATAAACTCCTTGTGAAACTTTGATTTGGGTTTATATAATCCCTCTATACAATTGATCATGCTTGAGTCTACAGTTCTTTACTAACTAAGCATTGGTCAATAAAACATACTATTCCTATGTCACTTTACTTTTAATTGAATTTTAAGGCAATCGTTTTTTAAGTAAGACTGACTTATTCGATTTTACAGTGTGGATTTGTATGGTTATAATTTGAAAAGGAGAGAGATGTATTATCCTGTTACAGTGTTATTTGATAACTATAATATTTATTTGCACTATAAAGTCATAATTACTCGTGGCAGATTTTCTTTTAGACCGATATTTAGAGTGTATTTTTGACGTTTCTTTATCATTTACAGTGGAATAAGATATTACATATTCAATATTAAATTATACAATTTTAATAATTTACTAATTAAATTCAGCCTAAAACGCACACGCCTATGTTTACATATCAAGAGATGCAGTTGCTTTCTGCTTTCAGAAAAGCCATGCGATCTTCTGAAACTGTGTCAGTTGATGTTTTGGAAAAATGAGACGCACATCATCAAACTAAAAATCAATATGTGAGCAGTATTCCGCGCGTCATCCTCTGCTTCTCTTACAGCTCGAGTGCGCGCTTGCGCGTGCGCGTATCAGATGCGTATCGTCATTTATTCAAGCATGAGAGGGAAAAACACTCCACAGTTTCAGCATCCACGTTCAGAAGAGCACACACACACACACACACCGTGGACATCGTGTGGATCTATTTGGGAGGGCATTAAATAGTAAGTATAATTGTGCATGTAATATTTATTCGAGAAGACGTGTTTGTGGTACTTTATTAATGACATAAAGCGGCAGTGTTTACGTGGTCTCGTGTCTGGTCATGAGCTTCGCTAATCTCTTATTACCCATTATATATCCTCAAATATTAACCATAAACATGCACCTGTGTACATTAGGATCACCGTCCCTTCATTGAAGAAGTAAACGCGTTAAGTTGTTATTGGAATCGAATTGTTTTAATGTAGACGGAGAATTAGAACTGAAATCAAATCTAATAGGAGAATACGTGAGTTTTGGACACTTCCTTCTTAAACTGGCCTGAGATGTTTGTTTGTTTGCCAGCAGGGAATTTTGAGGTGTTGTTTTTCAATTGCACATTTTCAAAACCCATGCATTCAAAACCGGCTTTCATTAGTTTTGTATGTGTTTCCTTTCATAAAAAACATTGTTTCAAATCAATGCATATGATTATTCTAACATGCAGTAAGAACATTTGGTTCAGTGTATTAATTCTAGCTAGTTAATTCAATAACAAACAATGCAAGATAGATTTCAAATGTAGAGGGCTTTGAATGTGCATTCATTACATGAGTGCACTTACAGCACATAACCGAAATGACACAAAATCCATAACTCCTGTTATTTCCATCTATCCGATGTGAATTAACAAGATGATCAATGAAGATACAACACTCTTTCTGTTTATCTTGCTCCATGTTGATGAATTGGAAAAGCTTTTGCATTTTGCTTTAATCTACCATGTAAACAACTGGTTACTGCATGGCAATGCTCTTAAAACCATTCATTATGCTTGTTTATCCTTTTTTAATTGAGATATTTCACCTACAATAACCATTGAAAATCTAAAGACATGGTAAATGGTTTGTTGAGTAACCCTTAAAGCTACACTGTGTGATATTTTCCCCCATCTAGCGGTGAAAAGGTATATGACCATCCAGTGAATATTAGTTTCTCTTCCTCTGAATTCCGATTTAGTTTTAACTCCTACGGTGGCCGATTTAGTCCAAGATTAACATGGCTTCCAGTTCGACCTCGTCCACATTCGACACGGTGAAAGGCGAAGATTGAATTTACGGGTATGTCCCTCTTTGGCTAATGTACTTTCAAGATGGAGGGGCAACATGGCGACCCGCATTCGAACCCTCACCCGTATGTATTTTCAATGGCATATCATAAACTTACGAGAATACTTTATTACTTGAAAGAAGTAAATATACATTAATGAGCACATATATTTTTGAAAGAACTAAGTGTTTTTAGCTAAGAATAAACAAAAAAAGTTACACAGTGTAGCTTTAAGATCAAACGCACTAATGGTGCGTTCACACTGCACGTGAATAAATTTGCGCAAAGTTGGACGCTTGAATATTTTGAGTTTACTCGCTTCATTCTTGTGTGACATTCACTTCACTGCCAGCGGCTCATCTCGTTGAGAAATGGCTGACATGGGCTGTGTTTACACGTCTTTTTTGTAAAAATATTACTGTTAATGTGTGACAACTTAGTTTTAAGACTTTTTCAGGCGATAATGTAGTTGTTTAAAGCTCAAATCTGTGGTTTATTTATAAAGAGAGCACCTATTTGAAAATTGTATCTGCCGTTTTCAGAGCTCCAGTGGATCAGCAGCGTTCCGCGCTCATTAACCCCGGCGAGAGCAGCCTTTCCTCGGCTAGTCCTTCAGACATTTGCCACTGGCTCTGATGTCTCTCTGGTGTCTCGATCTATAATTTGTCTTGTGCTGGCAAATTGTTTAGGCTGAGGGCAATTTAACTTTTATTTTTAGGCTATTTAACTTTACATTACGTTGTAGCCGACTAGCACTGACTTTGAATGTTTGACTGAATTGTTTGCTTTATTTCATGTGTAGCTTATTATACCTTTTACTTATACTTTTGTATTATTGATCAAACATAAACTTGCATTTAACAAAAAGAGACTGGGTTGTGTTTCATGCCATTTAATGTTATCACAGTGATAATCATATGCACACTTGTCTGAACCAGATATTAATATATGATTGATATAAACCAGATTTTGTCCTCATTGTTGTCACTACTAGAGCAAGCTCCTGATTGGTTAACACGGCGTGAATATCCGCCAAAGTTCAGATTTTTCAACTCGGGCGAGTCGCGCGAATCACTCGTCAAACGCTCAATTTGCGCCGCCTCATTCGCGTGAATCGTGCCACAGAATGTCTATTCGCGTCTTTCCATTTACTTAACATGTAATTCACTCGCGCGAATCGCGTCATTCGCGTCCGGTGTGAACGCACCATAAGGGTTTGAAAATCCCCCAAATAGCATCAAAGCAAATTTCACCTGAAAGATCAGAATTTATGCTTTTATCTTGGTGTGTATAGTTTTATTATTTGATGTAAAATGATGTGTTCTTTTGACAGATATGTCATACCCACAACTAGAACATCACTGAAACAGAGCACTCATCTGGATATTCATTTGGATTGGTTTCATGGAAAACCGACCTGCTTTCCTTCATCCGTCCAGAAACGAAGAGGCATGCTGGGATTCTGAGCCCAAGCCCTCAGGACAGCACAGAAAGGGAAACATCTCTCCTGGAACCAGGACAAGACTCGGAGAGAATCATGGGATTGAAGTAGAAACTAAAGAGAAAGAGGAGAGATCCGCTGGCCTCCCTGCGTCCACAGCTGCATCGAGAATACCCACCATGCACTCTGCTACGACCAAGCAGGTCACTGCGAGAACAGTCAACACAACCATGACTAAAATAGCATCAAATCAACCAACCAAAGCAACTGCACCTGGAATGGAGGTCTTAAGTTTATCCAGTCAGCCTCAACCCAGTGGGCCAAAACTGAGATCCCCAAATGCAAGCCATGAGAAGAAGCTCCAAACGAGTGCAAAAACATTTCCCAAAAACATCCAAAAGACGGCCTCGACATCTCATATAATGGGCTCCGCAGACTCCCCACAAAAGATGCTTCACAAAACCGCCTCTGCTTCCCAGATTTCCTCTACGGACTCTCCCAAGAGTCTCAACCGTGCATCTCTCTCGCACATTCCTCGAGCCACTTCCAGCCCCAAACTTAAACTATCCCACCCTGCATCTCTCAAACTGGACAAAACCGAGCGGAATAGAAGAGTTTTAAGCAAAGAGGGACCGCTATCAGCTTCCCCGAAAGATAAAATGATTGTCACGTTGGTGGAGAGCAAACAGCAACTGGGGGCGAAAGCAGCTGGAGAGAGTCCTCCGGGACGCCTGGAGCAAGAGATAAAGAGCGGGATTGAGAGAGAGGGAGATGAAAGAGAGGACGTCGTCCTTCAGGGAAAAGACCTCAAACAAACCTGTTCTCTGTCATCGAAACAAGCAGTTGAACAGCTGAAAGAGCCAGAAGACAAGATTGATGCATATGTCATGACCCAAGAGAGACACGCAGGGAATAGTCAGAGACGGAAAGAAAAGGAGGAAGCAAAGAGCGAGGAGAGGAGACAGACAGGAGAGAGGAAGCATGAAGCTGAGATAAAGAAGGACAAAATGGCGACTGAAGTCAAGAAGGATACAGCGATGAACGAAAAGAATAAGACGCCAAAATCCAAGCAACTGAATGATGCAGAGATAAAGACAATTAAAGGTTTCCCAGTGACCGAAACAAAGGACGCAGCACTGCAGGCGGATCTGCACCCGGTGTATGTCGACGTCGAGGTCCAGGCGGTCATGGAGGTCTGCAGCAGATCCACAGACATGAGTCCAGTCCATGGCTCTCAATTGAACCCTGAGATTGACCTCAACCCTAAACTGGGCCTACACAATGACCTCAACCCCGATAGCAGCTCGGATTCGGATTGGTTACCAACTGTAGACCTCAGACCAACGGGAGCCAAGCCTAGATTTCTAGGTCCACCCCCTTACAAGTCCCCCAACAGCCAGAAACCTCTTCAACACGTGTGTCAAATAGAGATTGAACTTCGTAGCCAGTCACCGCAGACTCTTGATTCGAAAGCCACTGTCAGCGAATTCGACGCAACTTGTCAACTCGAGGTGCAGAGCAAGATCTCCGAGGACTCCTTGAAGCCGCTCAACTCTGGGAGAAAAGCGGACGGAGAAAAGGAGGAGAGCGGTGCACCTCAGAAGATCATCTGGGACGAGCAGGGAATGACGTGGGAAGTGTATGGAGCGTCGCTGGATATGGAATCACTGGGATTCGCCATCCAGAACCACCTGCAGTGCAAGATCCGTGATCACGAGCGGCGTATCGGCACACTCCGGAAGTCCATATGCCTCTCCGAACAATCGCCCGTAAAGGGCAGGACAGAAAAGAGGAAGAGGAATGTCTTCAGATCACTGTTCCCTGGATCTAATTGCTGCTCGAAACCACCACCCAAAGAGGAACTGCCAAAGTGACTCGTGTTTCGGTAACACTTACATCCCCTTTAGACAGTCTTTGCAACCTCATGTCAACTAACTCTCATTGGAGTATTAGTAGCTTAATATCTGCTAACACTTTATTTTGATACTCCACAACTGACTATAAGTAACTTTGCAACTACATGTCAACTTATTCTACTAACCCAAACCCTAACCAAACAGTGTGCTAATACTCTGAGAGTTAGTTGACATGTAGTCGATTCTTTGTGTTTCCACACCCAAAGCCCCAGCTCCGAGCCAGGAGAAGTGGTTTTTAAGTAGCACCAAAACATTGCTGGGCTAGAAGTAAGAACCGATTACGTCAGGCGCTGGGGGCGGAGTCAACAAGACCAACACACACTTGAGATCCGCCATTGTTGAAATAGCAGCTAATGGAGCTAACAGCTGCTGCTCGTTTGTAATCTCCGTCTATACAAATGACGGCGAGCTGCATGAATGCGTTGGATTCGCTGTGTTTTCGTTGTGTTTTGATGCCGATGTAGGATCGTAAAGCCATGTTAATCAATAGTAGCGCAACGCTTGCATTGTTGATGGAAGGCTTGTTCGCAGCGGTGCTGTGCAGACCGATCGCCGTATGATAACCAGCGAGAGCACACGACTCCTTATGCTTTTGATTCACTCATGCGTTTTTTTTATATATCATACGTGGATCGGTCTACGCAGTGACGATGCATCTCGAACAAGCCTGGTGTGTTTATGTTTCCCGCAAGCCTGGTGTGTGTGTGTTTCCCGCTGCCCGGGGTTGCCAGGTTTTCACAACAATACCCGCCCAATTGCTACTCAAAACAAGCCCAATTGCGTTCCAGGGGGGGATTCCCCAGTAAAAATCACATTTGGGGGTAAAATATGTGTTTTTTGGCATGGTTGCCTAATAAAATTCGAATTCCCGGGGCTAAATATCACATAATTGGGGTCGCTTCATCCAAAACCAAAGACTTGGCAACACTGCCGCTTCCTCGCTAGCGTTGCTGAAAGAGATGAGACGTATACAGTGACGTAAGACATGGCTCTGTTGTGGCTCTCAGCATGTGGAAAAGCAAACGGTTCTTAGAAGAACCTCAGTCGAACCAACTATGAACTGGGACTAGCTCTGGCTCTGAACTAGCTCTAGCACTGCCTTGGTGGAAAAGGGGTATTATGGGCTCTACATAGCACCATTTGAAGATATGGTGCTATATAGCACCAAAAGTGGTTCCCCTATGATTACGAGCCAAGAACCACCTTTAGTGCCATATAGCGGCAATTTTTTTTTTTTAGAGTGTATGAGTGTGATAATTTCATTTCGGGGTAAATGATCCCTTTGAGACTCATTCTCTACCCCATCAAACACCATCTTCTAGTTGTTGTTTTTTGGATCAGTGTGTTCACACAGTTTGTGTTTGTTGTGGCAGAATGGAAATTGCAATTGTGTTCCCCAACATTTTTAAGCCAACATCCAACATTAGAATATTTGAAATGTAGGTATTTGTTGAAGCGAGTTAATGCGTTCACGTAAACATTAATCTACAAGTGAATCGTTCACTATTATGTAACTTTATTGAAAGTTTCTTTTTGTCAATTTTGTACAGTAAAAAAGTGAACACAGTATTAACTAAATGTCAAATATTCAGTAAAACCGAATGTCACTATATTTAGCTAAACACGTTTTTCTATCACTTTTTTTTACTTCTTTTTTTATAGAAAACTCTGCTTTGTAGATTTAATCTGTCTGAGTGCTGTTTTGAAAACAGTTTCTGTATGACACAATGTTTTAGGGAGGTTTTCTCTGAACTGTCTAAATGAGAGAACTGATCGTGGTCAGTCACTGTGGTCACTTTGTACTCATATATGAACAACCTCAAGCACTGGTAGTTGTAGTTAAAGCGTTAGTTCACCCAAAGATGACATTTCTGTCATTAATTACTCACCCACTGTTGTTCATCTTCAGAACATAAATGAAGATCTGTTTAATGAAATCTGAGCGATTTCTGTCCCTCCATTGATAGCTATGCAACTGATACACTGACTAAATTTTGACACACTGTCTAAAAAGTAAATAAAAGAAGATTGTAAAACTAATCCATATGATTTTGGTTTAGTCCAAATTTTCTGAAGGGACCCGATCGCTTTATATGATGAACAGATGAATGAATTTAGGCTTTTATTCACATATTTATATAGTTTTAAATTCTGGGTTGGGGACAAGGCCTGAGTAGCCAAATATTAGTGATGAAAACGTTTTTAAAAATGGAAATCAAACTGATTTTAGTGTATAACATTTTTTGGTGGTGCAATGAACATTATTTGAAATAACTAAACTATTTATTTTAAAATATAGTAATTTTAACATGAATGTATAACCTGGGGACATAAAAGTTCCCCTAATTGAAGAATCACCCATAAACAGAAGCTCAACAGGGCTCTCCAGTTTTGATCTATCTTTGATATTTTTACCTTTTATGAAGGGCATTTTCCCATAATCTTATTAAATATAGGCTATGCTTCAGCTTTCATTTTATATTCTTAAATTTGATCAATAAATTAAATTACAACAAGACACTGTAGGGCTGTTGCCAATCAAATTAAACCATTTACACTGAAAAATGTTATGAGATTGTTTTAAATATTATACAAATAAGAAATGTTGGAAAGAAAACATTAAACTAAACCACCAGTAGGTGGCAGAATGTAAACGTTGTTGTTGCGGGAATATCTAAATCTTACCCGGATACAGCAATGCTATTTTCTGATTGGCTGTTCGGTAGCTATATTTTTTATTTGATTGGCTGGTGTGTGGCAGGGCCTTCTGAACTCAATGTGGAACTCACTTGATTCCTCTTAATAGCGGCACAACTTGGTGGGCATTATCCTGAAAATTTCTCTATGATCCAGTCTCTTCAGAAAACTTTGGACTAAACCGCTCACTTGAAGCGTCAAAGTGGTAGTTGCGTAGCTTTCAATGGAGGAACAGAAATCCTTAAGATTTAATCGAAAAGATGACAGAATTAAAATTTTTTGGTGAACTAACCCTTTAGCGCTGGTAGATGTAAATCTCAAAGTAAAAGAATGACTTTCAGTTGCTTTATCACGGCAAATAGCCCTAGAGATACAATACATGATGCTGAATGGTCTGATAATCACTATAGAGCACTTTAATCAAATAAAATTATATTTGTGATGTTATACATGATGTGATCCGTGTCTGATGTTAAAGCCTCAAATCTTGCACAAACAAAAATGGTTAAAACCCCTTGAATATGAGCCTGATGTTTCCTGAGCGCTGTGATTGGTGTGTGTGTTTTAAGGCACCAGGACTTGACTGAATGAGGTCTTTGTGTTTCCGCTCTAAGTGAAGTCTACTGAATATTTGATCTTTTCTGTGAGGGAGCAAGACGTAGATATTGCCTTAAATCGAGTTATCTTTGTTCTAAATGGTGCCTGAGTCCAGCTTTAAATATTTCAGTCGGGCTGCTGCTGCGGCGCTGATCGTGAATCTGCAGCACTCAGAGTGAATCAAACACACGCTGTATAAGCACATCTACTGAGGTCAACATTACAGACCCTGCGGAGCATCTGCCCTACTTCAGAGAAGAGACCTGTGCAGTAAAGGCTGTGATGGCTCGCTTTCATTCTTCTGTTTCGCTCTCTTAACAGATGTGCTGATGTTCCTCACACATTACGGTTAAAAACCTCAAACACAGGTAAGTGTTAAACTACTGCAATTGAGCACAAGCAATCAAGCGTAGCGTCAGTTCTGCACTCTAAAAAATGCTGGGTTAAAAACAACCCAAGTTGGGTTGAAAAGGGACTAACCAGCAATTGGGTTGTTTTAAGCAAACATTTAACCCAACCACTGGGTTAAAACGACCCATTCACTGGGTAAAAAAAAAACATTCACTGGGTTAAAACAACCAAATTGCTGGGTTAAAACAACCCATTCACTGGGTTAAACAACCCATTCACTGTGTTAAAACAACCCAATTGCTGGGTTAAAACAACCCATTCACTGGGTTAAAACAACCAAATTGCTGGGTTAAAACAACCCATTCACTGTGTTAAAACAACCCAATTGCTGGGTTAAAACAACCCATTCACTGGATTAAACAATCCACTTGCTGGGTTAAAACAACCCATTCACTGGATTAAACAACCCACTTGCTGGGTTAAAACAACCCATTCACTGGATTAAACAACCCACTTGCTGGGTCAAAACAGCCCACTTGCTGGGTTAAAACAACCCAATTGCTGGGTTAAAACAACCCATTCACTGGGTTAAAACAACCAAATTGCTGGGTTAAAACAACCCATTCACTGGGTTAAAACAACCAAATTGCTGGGTTAAAACAACCCAATTGCTGGGTTAAAACAACTCAACTGCTGGGTTAAAACAACCCATTCACTGGATTAAACAACCCACTTGCTGGGTTAAAACAACCCAATTGCTGGGTTCAACCCATTCATTCGTTTATTTTTATTTCTAATTACCTTTTTTTTTTAAGACAATAAAGATATTTGATACGCAAGATCTTTGATTGTAGTGCTTGAGAGTCCTGGAATTTAATTTTACAGTATGTGTACGAAACCCTGGTTATATGAATATCAGTATCCAAATGAACAACGGTACCTTTTTAAACAAGTGTCAGATTGTAGAGTCAGACTGGCTGTAGCTAGAGATTTCCACAATGTGTGCAAATATTAATAAATCAGTCAATGTGTTCATGCTGTTATTTAGCTAGTTATTTCAGTCTATAAAGTTTTAAATATGGATATTTTTCTTACACAAACGCAACACTTCGCTACAGAAGGCCTTTATTAACCTCCGGAGCCGTGTGGAGCAGTTATATGATGGATAGATGCACTTTTATGGACTTCAAAAACAGAGCAACAATTCACTGCCATTATAAAGCTTGGATTAGCCTGGGCTTTTTTAATATAACTGATTGTGTTCGTCTGAAAGAATAATGTCATACACACCTAGGATGACTTGAAGGTGAGGAAATCATGGGGTCATTTTCATTTTTGGATGAACTAACCCTTTAACATGAGCTCAATGAGATTCTGCTCATTCTGGAGTCTGTGTGGCCAGTTTAAGTCACTTCTGTTTTGGCTTCAAGAGAAACTGCGGGCGGTTGCCGCTTGATCAAACTCACGTGATTTCAGTAAACGAGGCTTCGTTACCTCATCATAACTATTGTATACATTTGCACATATTTTTAATAGAAAGTGTGATTAAAATGAGTATTAGTAGTTCATAGTCTCTTTCTGGCCTGTTTATCTGAGCAATCCATGGATCCATCTCCTTCAGTTCCACTAATGCTCACAAATCTGTTTTTTTATAACAGTAAAAACTCTTTTCATGTAGTCGCGATGTTATCTTGTGTCATGTTTATCAAAATTAAACTTGAACGTTATTCTTGTACAATCAGACGCTGTATTAATGCTGCCTTCACGTGCTATCGGAAATTTCCTAATATTCCCACTTTAGAAGTCGTGATTACGAGCTTGTTGCATTCAAGTGCTTTGTTGTCGGAGTGAACAGGAATCATGGTGGACACCAGGTTATTCTTGCCTATTTATTGGGAAAATCTTATTAAAAACCAACATCATATATGTAGTCTCCCATGCACCGACAACCATGTTGTATTACTCATATTTGATTATTAAATAAGTAATTGAATTAAATGATCAATCACATCAATTCATTTTACAATCCTATAGCCCTTTATTTAGACTAAACCCCTTCTCATTGATTTAGTCGGATAATAAGCCTGTAGACACACATCATGCAGTATTAAGGATAACATTAATGGATTAATTGATCGTTAATTTAAACGACGATCGATCATGGAAATTTGTGTAAATTGACATGCCTAACAAAAACTGATCATTGTTCTCCAGCTCAATGGGACAGTGGATGGAGTTTGTTTGGAGTTGTGCAAGTGTGTGTTTGTTCCCTGAATGTCGGCGACGATGGTTTATAAACAAGGTACAGTTCAACTCCGGATTTGTAGCTCGCCTAATGCTGAAAGATGGAGCAATCCCAGCGATTAAGGTTCACGGTCGTGTGTTGGAAGCAGGCGGTGAGTAAAAATACTTCAAATGTCTTTGTGTTGTTTGCAATCGATTGCATTGTTTTTCTATGTAAACATGCATAGCTCAACACAATAGCTGCGCGCGCTCTTGACTCTTTAGCTCCGCCCACACAACACATCCTCAGCCGTTCGGCTTTTTCCGGAAAGACTCGGTACAGCGTATCTTTCTTTTATAAATATAATAAAACTAAAGACTTTTCAGAGATATGAAAGATGCAATACTACTCTATAGGTACTCAAGATTGACATGAGATTGACTGAAAATGAGTGTTTCACCCCCCCTTTAAGGATAATGATTAATCGATTAATTAATCGTTAATTTAAACGACGATCGATCATGGAAATTTGTGATCATTGCTGATCATTGTTCTCCAGCTCAACACAGTTAGTCTTATATCACTGCAGTGTGAACAAGTGTCTATTATAACAACTCTCAACACACTCAAATGTGTGTAAGATGATAAAACAGCGCTGCGTTACCCAACACACACACGAGCAGAAGAAGCAGAAGCGCTCGTCTAACATAATAAAAGCTCAAGCTCTGTGCAATCAGGCGTCATCGAGACACGCCTTTGTTTTGAATAAGCGACCTCAATATAGCTGCGAAAAATTACATATTGTGCCTTTAAAGCGTGTATTTAGATTTTTTATTTAAGGTTTGAAAATCTCCCAATGACTCGATTTAATTCGTTGTGAATAATGTGCATAGCCTACTCTAACCCAGTGTTTCCCATCCGGGTGCAGGGGTGCCGTGTAAAAGTCCTTCAAATAATTTTTTTTGTTCCAATTTTTCAAATAATTCTCTCATTGTAAACTTTGTTCAATAGTTTATATGACCAGTTATTTTCGCTGTCATCACCCGGATTTAGTGCCAGAAGACGCGAATGAGAAGCCGCGCGCGCTGTGAGAAAATGTGTCTCTGTGCTCTCATCCGAGAGCGCGCACACGTCTCACAGCGCGCAAATATTGAGTTCTCTTTCAAGTCTTGCTCTTGAACGGACAAACTCACACAAAACGTATGTCAACATGTCCATCATGATGAGTATTCTAGCAGACATAGTCTGAATATGCGTTAAGTGAACTATATACAGTCGAGAAAGACGACGCATATCCGAGCATTAGGTCTTAAAGGCGCAGTAGCATTAGGTCTTAAAGGGGCAGTAGCATTAGGTCTTAAAGGGGCAGTAGCATTAGGTCTTAAAGGGGCAGTAGCATTAGGTCTTAAAGGGCCAGTAGCATTAGGTCTTAAAGGGCCAGTAGCATTAGGTCTTAAAGGGGCAGTAGCATTAGGTCTTAAAGGAGCAGTAGCATTAGGTCTTAAAGGGGCAGTAGCATTAGGTCTTAAAGGGGCAGTAGCATTAGGTCTTAAAGGGGCAGTAGCATTAGGTCTTAAAGGGGCAGTAGCATTAGGTCTTAAAGGGGCAGTAGCATTAGGTCTTAAAGGGGCAGTAGCATTAGGTCTTAAAGGGGCAGTAGCATTAGGTCTTAAAGGAGCAGTAGCATTAGGTCTTAAAGGGGCAGTAGCATTAGGTCTTAAAGGGGCAGTAGCATTAGGTCTTAAAGGGGCAGTAGCATTAGGTCTTAAAGGGCCAGTAGCATTAGGTCTTAAAGGGGCAGTAGCATTAGGTCTTAAAGGGGCAGTAGCATTAGGTCTTAAAGGGGCAGTAGCATTAGGTCTTAAAGGGGCAGTAGCATTAGGTCTTAAAGGGGCAGTAGCATTAGGTCTTAAAGGAGCAGTAGCATTAGGTCTTAAAGGGGCAGTAGCATTAGGTCTTAAAGGGGCAGTAGCATTAGGTCTTAAAGGGGCAGTAGCATTAGGTCTTAAAGGGCCAGTAGCATTAGGTCTTAAAGGGGCAGTAGCATTAGGTCTTAAAGGGGCAGTAGCATTAGGTCTTAAAGGGGCAGTAGCATTAGGTCTTAAAGGAGCAGTAGCATTAGGTCTTAAAGGGGCAGTAGCATTAGGTCTTAAAGGGGCAGTAGCATTAGGTCTTAAAGGGGCAGTAGCATTAGGTCTTAAAGGGGCAGTAGCATTAGGGCTTAAAGGGGCAGTAGCATTAGGTCTTAAAGGGGCAGTAGCATTAGGTCTTAAAGGGGCAGTAGCATTAGGTCTTAAAGGGGCAGTAGCATTAGGTCTTAAAGGGGCAGTAGCATTAGGTCTTAAAGGGGCAGTAGCTTTAGGGCTTAAAGGGGCAGTAGCATTAGGTCTTAAAGGGGCAGTAGCATTAGGTCTTAAAGGGGCAGTAGCATTAGGTCTTAAAGGGGCAGTAGCATTAGGTCTTAAAGGGGCAGTAGCATTAGGTCTTAAAGGGGCAGTAGCATTAGGTCTTAAAGGGGCAGTAGCATTAGGTCTTAAAGGAGCAGTAGCATTAGGTCTTAAAGGGGCAGTAGCATTAGGTCTTAAAGGGGCAGTGGCATTAGGTCTTAAAGGGGCAGTGGCATTAGGTCTTAAAGGGGCAGTGGCATTAGGTCTTAAAGGGGCAGTAGCATTAGGTCTTAAAGGGGCAGTAGCATTAGGTCTTAAAGGGGCAGTAGCATTAGGTCTTAAAGGGGCAGTGGCATTAGGTCTTAAAGGGGCAGTAGCATTAGGTCTTAAAGGGGCAGTAGCCTTAGGTCTTAAAGGGGCAGTGGCATTAGGTCTTAAAGGGGCAGTAGCATTAGGTCTTAAAGGGGCAGTAGCATTAGGTCTTAAAGGGGCAGTGGCATTAGGTCTTAAAGGGGCAGTAGCCTTTACTGCTGTCTGTTTAATGTCAAACTACAAAAGACAAGGACATCACTCACTGCTCTTGATTGAATAGCTTTTGTAAGTTTAATAGGATTAATCTTTAATTTATACACTCAAATATGCAATATTATTTTACATTTGATCAATTTCTGTACCTGAAAACTAATGTTAGACGTACCTGAAAAAACTGAAAAGCATAGTTTATTTTATTAGTATCTTTGCTCAATAGTATTTATTTGTGCTACTGCTTGAATTTAAATTCTTTGTTCTTATTATTTTCTTTTTTTTTTGACAGTAGTCCTTTTTTCCCTGAACATAGCAAATACTGAACCGTACTGAAACCTAAAACCGTGATATAAACCGAATTGTGAGCAATCTGTACCGTTACACCCCTATAGCGTAACATATGTGAGGGGGGGCCACAAAATGGAGAACATTTTCAAAGGGTGCCATGACTGAAAAAAGGTTGGGAAACACTGCTCTAACCTAACGCGGGGTTAGTTGTAACGCGCACGTTTTAACCCTTTCCACACATGCCAGAATGACAAAACTTAGTGTATTTACTAGTTGCCATAATCAACATTATTTAGAGAAAAAGTATCGCCAAAATTAAAAAATCTCTGGAAGATATCACTGAACATGTATTTAACCATAGCAAAAGTACATTTCTTACTTACGTTTAGTTTTCATCTCTGTTTTTTGTGTTTATTTAAAATAAGACAAATATGATATTATTGTAATCTTATATGTTATTTAACAGCTGAGATGGTTCTTTAATGCTGATCTAACAGCAGAAGACACGAGCCGCGATGTGTTAACACTGCGTTACAATCAGCCCCTATTAGAAATATGCCATTATATTCTATAGAAACCATGAGAAAAGGGTGAATAATGACTGAGAGTTAATGTTCAGAAATTATGAATTATTATTATGTTTTGAACTATGCTGTTTAGCTGTATTTAGCGATGTGTTTGTTGTCAAACTCAAAAATGCTTATATTTTTAATGATTAAAAAATGCCATTATTTTATTTTAAAAAGTTAATAATTGTATTTTGCTGACAAAATATTTTACTTTGTCTTGTATATTTTTTTGATTATATCAGGTCACATTTTAAGCTGTTATTTGGTCACGTTACAATGTACCCCACCATGTTGTCATATTTCACTTCCATTCTTTCGGGGTAAATCAAGAAAAAAGTATACACTGTATTAATGAAACAAAACCACATAATTGTACTAGACATGTGTGCAATTAATGTGGGAAACAATAAATACTCTGAACCCCACAAACTGAGAAAGTCAAAAAGCGTTAGGTTGTGCCCCGCTCTCCCCTAATGCTCTTCCTTGCATTTACACCATTCATTGTTGTCTTTTTATTGAATGGAATACTAGCCTAAAACTTGCTATACTGTGCAGTAGCGTATTATGCATAGTATACAGACTATATACTGCAAAATGTAGTAGCCTATGTACTGTGTGTACGCATAAACTAAATCTAAACCTTAACACTGTGTATTTGCTACCTTGCAAGTGCTGCTGTTTCCTTAAGAAAACGCGAATCTAGTTGCAATTCGTGTTTGTCTCCTCAGGAATGAGTTATTTATAGTGTATTAAAATGTCTGTGTTTTGAGTACTTGCTGATGTTTTATTCAGGACTTCTGCTGTGTTTACAACGGAAACATGCTGTGATCCATCTGTGTGTGTGTGTGTGTGTGTGAGAGAGAGAGAGAGGCCAACACACACAGTGGTAATGCTAATGCTTTTTAAATCAATTATATTTGGGACTGTAATACGTTTTAGTTCACCACTTGATGTTTTACAGAAGTATTTTTATCTTAAATAACCATGTCCTTTAATGTTGGAATCCTATAAAACAAATAACATTAAGATCCTTTGGTTTGAGGAATTAATTTATAGAAAATAAAAAGAATAAAGAGTGAATGGCCCGCATAAAAAACGCTCGACCCAAAACAAAACCACACACACCCCCTCATCTGATTGGACGAGCGGAGGTTAGAGACGTCCTGTGATTGGATTGGATGTCATGGAATGTGATGGAGAAGCGCATAAAATGGTGTTTTGAAAGGGCGGGGTTTAGCGGCTCGGACGTTGTCTCTGATTGGCCAGGTAGAATGAGCATAAATAATCATTTATTCACTGTAAACCTTCCCTTTAAATGACCAGCAAAGTACCTCCGTGTCATTATGTTGCGTTATATTGGTGTTATTAATTGTCCAGACCGCTTCTGAAGCAGAACATGGTCACGTGATGTTTGTTACTCTTCTCATCGCCGCTCAGGATTGGCCAATCAAAGTCGTTTGTGT
>JARQWZ010002407.1:30000-132500 GCA_033150135.1 Gobio occitaniae
ATGCAGAGACGCCAAATGGCATTCTGCGGCGCGATTCACGCGATTGAAGCGGCGCGAATTGAGCGTTTTGAACGCGCGAATTGCGCGAATCGCTCAAGTTGAAAAATCTGAACTTTGCCGGATATTTCGCGCCGCGTTAACCAATCAGGAGCTTGCTCTAGTAGTGACAACAATGAGGAGAAAATCTGTATATTAATATCTGGTTCAGACAATACGATTATCACTGTGATAACATTAAATGACATGAAACACAACCCAGTCTCTTTTTGTTAAATGCAAGTTTATGTATGATCAATAATACAAAAGTATAAGTAATGTATAACAAGCTATACATGAAATAAAGCAAACAATTCAGTCAAACATTCAAAGTCAGTGCTAGTAGGCTAACGTTACAACTGCAACGTACAGTTATAGCCTAAAAATATAAAGTAATGAAACTTCACTTTGCCCTCAGCCTAAACGATTCGCCAGGGAACAAATTATAGATCCATGAGAGCAAAGATCGGCCGTAACAAGATGAATTATAGCTGGAGCCGCCACAGAGCCAGCGGCAGAAGAACTGGCTGAGGAAAGGCTGCTCTCACCGGGTTAATGAGCGCCGCTGATCCACTGGAGCTCACACACACACACACACACACACACACCAGATCACATGTTCAAATAGGCACTCTTTATATAAATAAACCACACATTTGAGCTTTAAACAACTACATTATCGCCTGAAAAGGACTTTATTTTATAACTATATTTTGTGAAACATTAACACTACCAGAGGGCTCTCACTAAGACCCATTCGTTTAGCCACAAAAGGGGCAAGCTGGTATATCAGACTTTTGCCGAATCCAGACAGTAAGACAGCGATAACATCTTTTTTAGATATTGACGCTTTGAGCACTGGTGCATGCTGGGACAGGAAGGGGCCGTCCCCAAACTGTTCCCACAAACATTGTCCAAAATGTCTTGGTGAAGCATTAAGAGTTCCTTTCACTGTCCCAACCCCTGAAAAACAACCCCACCCCATAATCCCCCCTCCACCAAACTTTACACTTGGCACAATGCAGTCAGGCAAGTCCCGTTCTCCTGGCAACCGCCAAACTCAGACTCGTCCATGGGATTGTCAGACAGAGAAGCGTGATTGGTCACTCAGAGAACACGTCTCACTGCTCTAGAGTCCAGTGGCGGCGTGCTTTACCCCAATGCATCCCACTGTAAGAGTGGACTCCTGTAGATGGTTCAATCTACAGGGTTGCCATTAGATTAAAAAACGTTATCAGAAAGATGGAAGAAAACTGTACATTTCTTGTCTATTTCCACCCACCGCAACTTATACCAACGACGGAGATAAGCCCAGTTACAATAGCAAAATATGTGGGAGAGCGTTGCTATAATGTGACTATATTGTATTGCAATAGGGAGCACTTCAAAGTCAATACTAAATCAAAACTAGTTAGCACAGTATTTGTAATAGAAAGGATTTAATGACAAAATCTGGTTATGGTTACACTTAAAATACAGGGAGTGCAGAATTATTAGGCACGTTGATTTTCTGATCATATTTTTTTTCCAGGCACATTTGACCAATTCCAAACCACAGTAATCCTAATAACTACTATTGATTTAGTATTTAATAATGTATAAGTGATATATAATTGTTCATGAAGGCTGGAAATGAAAATCACCTTATATTCAGGTGTGCAGAATTATTAGGCATGTTTTCTTTTACAGATAAATTGAGCCAAAAAAGAGATTTAACTCAGACTGAAAAGTCAAAAAGTATTAAATGCCCATGAGAAGGATGCAATACTAATGCAATACTAGACATTGCAGTTAAGGCATGACCATTGGACAGTGAAATGCTCGTTGGGTCAGCAGGATCTGACAAAAACAGGTGGTGAAGAAAAGACACCTGTTAACTGCAAAAGAATGAAGAATTAAGGTGAAGAATTAAGGGTGAAACCATCAGGAACCCTTTAGTCTCCAGCGCCACCATTTTCCAGAGCTGAACCTACCTGGAGTCTCCAGAAGTGAAGGTGTCAGGATCTCAGAGACTTCAGTTAGGTAAAGAATCCTAAAAAATGACCCCCACTAGATAAGAATCACAAGCTGAAGTGTTGTAAAATACATGAAGAAGGTTTTTTTATAGGCTTTATAGGTTTTATAGGTTGAGAGTGACTCTTGAAGGACCAGCACCACATCCTCTAGTACCACTGTTTGAAGAATTCATCTTCCAGAATCTGGCAGTACGTTTTGGGAGTTCATTTTAGTCCATCCTGAAGTCCGTTTTGCAGAGATGGACTAAAAATGAACTCCCAAAACGTACTGCCAGATTCTGGAAGATGAATTCTTCAAACAGTGGTACTAGAGGATGTGGTGCTGGTCCTTCAAGAGTCACTCTCAACCTATCTGTCCATAAAGCCTATAAAAAAACCTTCTTCATGTATTTTACAACACTTCAGCTTGTGATTCTTATCTAGTGGGGGTCATTTTTTAGGATTCTTTACCTAACTGAAGTCTCTGAGATCCTGACACCTTGCACTTCTGGAGACTCCAGGTAGGTTCAGCTCTGGAAAATGGTGGCGCTGGAGACTAAAGGGTTCCTGATGGTTTCACCCTTAATTCTTCACCTTAATTCTTCATTCTTTTGCAGTTAACAGGTGTCTTTTCTTCACCACCTGTTTTTGTCAGATCCTGCTGACCCAACGAGCATTTCACTGTCCAATGGTCATGCCTTAACTGCAATGTCTAGTATTGCATTAGTATTGCATCCTTCTCATGGGCATTTCATACTTTTTGACTTTTCAGTCTGAGCTAAATCTCTTTTTTGGCTCAATTTATCTGTAAAAGAAAACATGCCTAATAATTCTGCACACCTGAATATAAGGTGATTTTCATTTCCAGCCTTCATGAACAATTATATATCACTTATACATTATTAAATACTAAATCAATAGTAGTTATTAGGATTACTGTGGTTTGGAATTGGTCAAATGTGCCTGGAAAAAAAATATGATCAGAAAATCAACGTGCCTAATAATTCTGCACTCCCTGTAGTTTAAAAATGGAAAAATGAGATGATAAACTTATACCATTAATCGTACACAGCATGAATACAATGTTACCTGAGAGAGAGAGAGAAAGAGAGAGAGAGAGAGAAAGAGAGCAAAGAAGCCCCAATGACTTCAAGAGCCAGAGGAAAAGAGAGCGAGAGCCACAGTTCCAATTCCTCTTTTATCTATTCCTTGACCATGTGACTGAAATCAAATGCATTCTTTTAAACTGACCAATCAGACCAAACTCACACATAACATTCAAACTGACCAATCAGACCAAACTTCCCCCACTGTATAGGATAGCTGTGGCACCCCATGCAGCCTACAGGCCTCTCTATTGTCTTTCAGGTGGTCCTTCGGATAAGCAAATGTGTTGACAACAGCAAAGCAAATTTCTTTGTTGGATTTCAAATATCAAATATCTTTGATTATTTTCAATCCCTTCACCACACTTGCATTGATGTAAGGCTTGGATGAGCGGCTCGGCCATGGAAACCCATTCCATGAAGCTCTACACACTGTTCTTGAGCTCATCTGAAGGCCACAGAAGTTTGGAGGTCTGGAGCTCTTGATTCTGCAGAAAGTTGGCGACTTCTGTGACCCTCAGCATGCGCTGACCCCGCTCTGTGACCCTCAGCATGCGCTGACCCCGCTCTGTGACCCTCAGCATGCGCTGACCCCGCTCTGTGACCCTCAGCATGCGCTGACCCCGCTCTGTGACCCTCAGCATGCGCTGACCCCGCTCTGTGACCCTCAGCATGCGCTGACCCCGCTCTGTGACCCTCAGCATGCGCTGACCCCGCTCTGTGACCCTCAGCATGTGCTGACCCCGCTCTGTGACCCTCAGCATACGCTGACCCCGCTCAGTGACACTCAACATGTGCTGACCCCGCTCTGTGACCCTCAGCATGTGCTGACCCCGCTCTGTGACCCTCAGCATGCGCTGACCCCGCTCTGTGACCCTCAGCATGCGCTGACCCCGCTCTGTGACCCTCAGCATACGCTGACCCCGCTCTGTGACCCTCAGCATGCGCTGACCCCGCTCTGTGACCCTCAGCATGCGCTGACCCCGCTCTGTGACCCTCAGCATGCGCTGACCCCGCTCTGTGACCCTCAGCATGTGCTGACCCCGCTCTGTGACCCTCAGCATACGCTGACCCCGCTCAGTGACACTCAACATGTGCTGACCCCGCTCTGTGACCCTCAGCATGTGCTGACCCCGCTCTGTGACCCTCAGCATGCGCTGACCCCGCTCTGTGACCCTCAGCATGCGCTGACCCCGCTCTGTGACCCTCAGCATGCGCTGACCCCGCTCTGTGACCCTCAGCATGCGCTGACCCCGCTCTGTGACCCTCAGCATGCGCTGACCCCGCTCTCTGACCCTCAGCATGCGCTGACCCCGCTCTGTGACCCTAAGCATGAGCTGACCCCGCTCTGTGACCCTCAGCATGCGCTGACCCCGCTCTGTGACCCTCAGCATGCGCTGACCCCGCTCTGTGACCCTCAGCATGCGCTGACCCCGCTCTGTGACCCTCAGCATGCGCTGACCCCGCTCTGTGACCCTAAGCATGAGCTGACCCCGCTCTGTGACCCTCAGCATGCGCTGACCCCGCTCTGTGACCCTCAGCATGCGCTGACCCCGCTCTGTGACCCTCAGCATGTGCTGACCCCGCTCTGTGACCCTCAGCATACGCTGACCCCGCTCAGTGACACTCAACATGTGCTGACCCCGCTCTGTGACCCTCAGCATGCGCTGACCCCGCTCTGTGACCCTCAGCATGCGCTGACCCCGCTCTGTGACCCTCAGCATGCGCTGACCCCGCTCTGTGACCCTCAGCATGCGCTGACCCCGCTCTCTGACCCTCAGCATGCGCTGACCCCGCTCTGTGACCCTAAGCATGAGCTGACCCCGCTCTGTGACACTCAGCATGCGCTGACCCCGCTCTGTGACCCTCAGCATGCGCTGACCCCGCTCTGTGACCCTCAGCATGTGCTGACCCCGCTCTGTGACCCTCAGCATGCGCTGACCCCGCTCTGTGACCCTCAGCATGTGCTGACCCCGCTCTGTGACCCTCAGCATGCGCTGACCCCGCTCTGTGACCCTCAGCATGCGCTGACCCCGCTCTGTGACCCTCAGCATGCGCTGACCCCGCTCTGTGACCCTCAGCATGCGCTGACCCCGCTCTCTGACCCTCAGCATGCGCTGACCCCGCTCTGTGACCCTAAGCATGAGCTGACCCCGCTCTGTGACCCTCAGCATGCGCTGACCCCGCTCTGTGACCCTCAGCATGCGCTGACCCCGCTCTGTGACCCTCAGCATGTGCTGACCCCGCTCTGTGACCCTCAGCATGTGCTGACCCCGCTCTGTGACCCTCAGCATACGCTGACCCCGCTCTGTGACCCTCAGCATGTGCTGACCCCGCTCTGTGACCCTCAGCATGTGCTGACCCCGCTCTGTGACCCTCAGCATGTGCTGACCCCGCTCTGTGACCCTCAGCATGTGCTGACCCCGCTCTGTGACCCTCAGCATGTGCTGACCCCGCTCTGTGACCCTCAGCATGCGCTGACCCCGCTCTGTGACCCTCAGCATGCGCTGACCCCGCTGTTTTTCCCAATTGCTTTCACTTTGTTATAATCCCACTAACAGTTGAGCGTGGAATATTTAGTAGTGAGGAAATTTCCCGAATGGCCCATTCTCTCACTAATGTGTGTAGAAGCGTCTGCTAGAGCTTGATTTATACACCTGTGGCCATGAAGTGATTGAACACCTGAACTCAGTGATTTGGAGGGGCGGCCCAATACTTTTGACAATATAGTGTATAAACACACACACACATATTATATATTTACAAACTTTTATGCTAGATGAGATTAAAGGGTTAGTTCACCCAAAAATGTAAATTGTGTCATTAATGACTGAGCCTCATGTGGTTGGACACCCGTCAGACCTCCGTTCATCTTCAGACACAAATGAAGATATTTTAGTGTAAATCTGATGCTCTGAAAGGCCTCCATTGGCTCAACTTTACACTCTCAAGACCCTTAAAAGACACTAAAGACTAAAGTTACAAAGTCCATCTCACTACAGCGGCTCTACAATAACTTTATGAATCGGCGATAATAGTTTTTGTGCGCAAAAAAACCCTAAATAACGACTTATATAGAGATGACGATTTCAAAACACGGCCTCATGAAGCTTCGAAGCATTATGAATCAGTGAGTCGAATCAGCAGTTTGGAGCGTTATGAATCAGTGAGTCGATTCAGTGGTTCAGAGGGTTATGAATCAGTGAGTCGATTCAGCAGTTTGAAGCGTTATGAATCAGTGAGTCGATTCAGCAGTTTGAAGCGTTATGAATCAGTGAGTCGATTCAGCAGTTTGAAGCGTTATGAATCAGTGAGTCGATTCAGCAGTTTGGATCGCCAAATTTCAGCAGTTTGACACGCGATCCGAATCATGATTCGACTCACTGATTCATAACGCTCCGAAGCTTCATGAGGCCGTGTTTTGAAATCGTCATCATTATATAAGTCGTTATTTAGGGTTTTTTTGCGCACAGAAACCATTCTCGTCTTCATAAAGTTATTGTAGAGCCGCTGTAGTGAGATGGACTTTGTAACTTTAGTCTTTAGTGTCTTTTAAGGGTCTTGAGAGTGTAAAGTTGAGCCAATGGAGGCCTTTCAGAGCATCAGCTTTACACTAAAATATCTTCATTTGTGTCTGAAGATGAACGGAGGTCTGACGGGTGTCCAACCACATGAGGCTCAGTCATTAATGACACAATTTACATTTTTGGCTGAACTAACCCTTTAATCGCGATTTAATCGATTTGCAAGCACTCATTCCAACGTGTTACCCTTTAATTTTGATCACAGGAGTCCCATCTGAAGTGTGCCGAGGAACAGAAGTCTCAATGTCCATCTCGTTGTCCCGTCTGCTCCGATGCAGCATGTCCGCGGTGGGCCGAGTGCGAACGCACATCCAGTCCGGAGTGTGTGTGAGCGGGAGCCGGCCAATCCCGGAGTCCGATGCAACAGCACACGTTTGGACATGGACGGAAGCGGACGTCCGGCCACGTGGGATTCCTTTGGGATTTGGGATAACCGGATAGAGGAGCCCATCCAGTTGCCGCCCAGCATCCGCTACGGAACCCCCATCCCGCACGTCAGCTTGTCCAAAGTGGGCTGCGCCTCCCACATCGGCCGCCGGCGGGAAAACGAGGATCGCTTCCGAGTGAGCAAGCTCGCGCATAACATTCTGTACTTCGCTCTGTTTGACGGGCACGGAGGACCTCAGGCCGCAGATTTCTGTCACAAACACATGGAGCAGCACCTCAGGTACACCATATGGTGACCTTCAGATCCGTTTAACCTATTTTATGTTGAAATTCCAGGTGAAATTAACCAGGCTTTCACAAATAACTACAAAGAAATCACAAGTTTTGAATTAAACGTGAACTTTTGAAGTAGAAAGAATGAATTAGTATTTTCTTGTAAAACACCCCAATAATCTTATGAAAATAAACATTTTAAAAACATTTTAGTTTAATTCAATGCAATTCACCAATAATCACACAATGAAAAAAAACATAATTTATTTATATTATTCACATTTTGTACAAATACTTTTAAGTAGTTGTCAAATGCCGTTTTAAAGGAACACGCCACTATTTTTGAAAATAGGCTAATTTTTGAAATTCCAGGTGAAATTGACCAGGCTTTCACAAATAACTACAAAAAAAAATCACAAGTTTTGAATTAAACGTGAACTTTTGAAGTAGAAAGAATGAATTAGTATTTTCTTGTAAAAAGTACCCCAATAATCTTATGAAAATAAACATTTTAAAAACATTTTAGTTTGATTCAATGCAATTCACAAATAATCACACAATGAAAAAAACATTATATATTTATTTATATTTTGTAAAAATACTTTTAAATAGTTGTTAAATGCCGTTTTAAAAGGAACACGCCACTATTTTTGAAAATAGGCTAATTTTTGAAATTCCAGGTGAAATTGACCAGGCCTTCACAAATAATTACATACATTTTTACGTATAATTTTAAGTTTTGAATTAAACGTGAACTTTTGAAGTAGAAAGAATAAATTAGAATTTTCTTGTAAAAACACCCCAATAATCTTATGAAAATTAACATTTTTAAAAACTTTTATACACTTTAGTTTAATTCAATGCAATTCACCAATAATCACACAATGAAAAAAAAAACTAATTTATTTATAATATTCACATTTTGTAAAAATACTTTTAAGTAGTTGTCAAATGCCGTTTTAAAGGAACACGCCACTATTTTTGAAAATAGTCTCATTTTCCGACTCCTCTAGAGTTGAACAGTTGAGTTTTAACGTTTTTGAATCCATTCAGCCAATCTCCAGCTCTGGCGCTAGCACTTTTAGCATAGCTTAGCATAGATAATTGAATCTGATTAGACCGTTAGCATTTCGCTCAAAAATGACCAAAGAGTCTTGATATTTTTCCTAATTTTAAACTTGACTCTTCTGTGGTTACATCGTGTACTAAGACCGACGGAAAATGAAAAGTTGCGTCAACATGTGACATCCTCCTTGCATAGGGAGCGCTGGGACTATTATCAGGCGCTGTGTAATATCATTGCGCTGCTGCACTCATGGTACGGCTCAAAGCTCTTGATCATTACGCAGGAATGAGAGTATAGTTCCTAGTTATATCGGCCTAGAAAATCACAAGTTCTCATTTTCATTTTCTCATTGTCTTAGTTCACGATGTAAATACAAAAGAGTCAAGCTTTAACAGGAAAAATATTGAAACTCTTTGGTCATTTTTGAGCGAAATGCTAACGGTCTAATCAGATTCAATGATCTATGCTAAGCTATGCTAAAAGTGCTAGCGCCAGACCTGAAGAGCGGCTGAATCGATTCGAAACACTGTTGCCAACAAATTTTCAGGGGAAGTTGCTAAAGGCAGATCGAGTTGTTGCTAAAAGTTGCTAAATGACGCTGGAACATCATTGCGCTATGACGTCATTACGTAATCGCAAGGCAAAACTACGCATAGATATTATTTTAAAAGCTAATTTATATTTGTTTGTAAAATAAATTAAAGCATTGTGTTAGTTAATATGTACGGAGCCCCGCACATGACGTGCGCGAGACGAAAAAAGTAAATCGTGCGCAAAATTTACTAATTTGTTCCCTCGATTTATAAATCTTTCGTACGATTTAGCCTACTAGTTTTTTCCTGCATGTCATATGCAAGGCTCCGTAAATATGCTATCCTCTTTACAGCCATTTCCACTGCGATCTTGAGGGATTATAAAGGAAAGGCTCGGCCTTTTGAGCTAGCTTGTACGTGTGTTGTTTGGATTAGAGTCATTTTCCAAAAGTTGCTAAATAAATTTTAAAAATTGCAAAATTTGTTGCTAGGTGCTTTTTGAAAAAAAGTTGCTAGGGTAGTCTGAAAAGTTGCTAAATCTAGCAACACAATTGCTAAGTTGGCAAGACTGATTCGAAAACGGTCAAACTCAACTGTTTAAACTCAAGGGGAGTCGGAAAATTAGCCTATTTTCAAAAATAGTGGCGTGTTTCTTTAAATATAATTCCTGGTATAATTTAAGTATTTTTTGTTTAATTTTAAAATAATGAATACAAAAAAAGTAAACCTTTAATGCAACGTATATTTCTCTGGCAGTTTTAGAGTATGATTTCATTAAAACAAAAATTTCATATCTCCATATCAATAATAAAAAAAAAAAAACACTAAAGGTATAGTTCACCCAAAAATGAAAATTCTGACATAATTTACTCACCCTCATGTAGCCTAAAAGTTTGTGTAATAAATTCTATGTTGAATAAAATATAATATTTCTTTGTAAAGGCCTGTTCACACCAGGACGATTTCCACGCGCGTTTATCGCAGACGTTTAACGCCTCGTGACTAAACAAAGGGAGCCAATGTGAGTGTGCACACCGATGCGCAAAACGCCCGGCGTAAAAGCGGCATTTAAAAAAAAAACGCCTTGGGTTGTGACTTAAAAAAGTGACTTAACCCTTAAATGCGTGACTGTTTCGCCAAACATTCTTACATATTGGGGTCTTTAGCGACCCGGATCTATATCTTACGCGGATAGATCTATACCTGCCGCGATAATATATAAAACTCCTGATATAAAACAATTACAGAAGAATAAAATAAAACATATTTCGTTACCTTTTAGAGCTTGAAAGGGTTCGGTTTGAGCAGATGTTTTATACCATCACCACTGTCCTCGTCAGAACTCATTTCCCAGGACATTTAGCATCTGGATCATATTCACCATCTCAAACATACTCTCAGAAATAATTTTCAACGTCTTGAAGTGACAGTAATATGTGACTGTGTTCAGTACTTGCTCATTTCAAGTTTTGCAAATTATAATTATTATTGTTTCGTTTTCAGTCTGAGTTAACTATGAGTGAAACGTCACTTCATCATTGTGTATTGCCACCTTGTGGAATAAAGGTGAACTGCACTTATTTCGTCATTATATATTCATTTATTATTGTGCAGGGGAAAAAAAGTACTTAAGATTACACTCTTACACACATCTTCGTTAGCAACCCGATACAATTTTGACAAAAAAACTAGTGGAAAAACAGGCATTCAATTATAATTGTATTATTTTTTTCTTGTTATATTGTTTAAAATGGATTGATAGAGGAATACTAAGAAGGTTGATGTCTAACTTTAAAAAATGAATGAGGAGGAGGGTAGTGAATGACGTCTCGGGTCGCTAAAGACCCGAGGTATGCATTTAAGGGTTAAACTGCAGTTGATGGACTGGCCACTAGAGACAGACTCCAGAAGGAGCAGAATCTCACTGAGCTCATGTTAAAATGGCCAACTTTACAGCAGAAGAACACATGTTTACAGTCTGGGACAAACTGTGCTTTTGCTCTATACGGCTAATGTTGCCCTTCATGACGACTGTGAGGGGGGGAATGTTTTTATAACTCATTCGTTTATAATTATATAAAGCCTTAAAGTTCTGTATAATTAAGGGCGTGTCCACTTTGAGTGACGGGTGGATAGCCGTTTGTCTGCTGTCTGTTAGTCGTCACCTCAGCTCCGCCCACGTCCCGCCTCTTTGCTAATTTTCTGTTATGGCGAAGTGACGCGCGATGACGATGCCAAGATGGCGACGGCTCGCTCTACCCTACTTTACACTTCAAAACTGCTCTTCAGAGTCCTACGGGTGACGACACTACGGCCATATTGTTTTACAGTCTAAAAGACCCGCCGAAAAACGTCTCGAAAAAATGGTGTGCACAGGCCTTAAAGATACTTTTTGTAATGCTTTTCTCATTTATCCCAATAATGACTTTAAATGATCTTTTGGGGATAATTTGATGTGCAATTATTTAATCACTACATCATTATAATTCATTAGATTAAAATGTTTAATCATAATTGAATCATCTTCATGACCTTAAATGAGAAACAACTCAAAAACGTGTGGCCGGTCAAATTGACCCGGAATGTAAAAATTACCAGTGTTGGGGAAAGTAACTTTGAAAAGTAATGCATTACAATATTGCGTTACTCCCTTAAAAAGTAACTATTTGAGTTACTTTTTAAGAAAAGTAATGCGTTACGTTACTTTTTCTCACCTGGGCTGGGCTTGTTTTTGTTTTTGTTTTTGTTATAACAAAAAAGTTATATTTTTGTGCAACGGTAAAGACCTCTTCATACCAAAATGTAAATAATGCGCCCCAGGCTGAGGTAAAAATGCAGATTCCCTCATGAACACTAGAGGGCGCAGCTCTGGATAATGGAGAATAGATGCAGGAGAAAAAAGTTTTACCAATAAAAACAAAACATTAGTAATTTTCATCATCAAAGGTCAGCAGCAAGACATTGGTGAATGAAATATAAAGGTAGATGATGCATAAAAAGTGTTGTTTTTATTTAACATTTAATTATTGGAGGTTTGCATAGTACTCTGATTTTGCATTTGACTGATTTTATTCATTTTGATTTATATCTTTATTGTGCAAGTGAGATAAATAAATGCTCACATTTAGTCTGGAACTACAATAACCCCTTATGTTCACACACACACACACACACACACACACACACACACACACACACACGCCTCTGCACTTATTTTTCTCAACATGGGGGCAGGAGAGCTGTCAGTCAAATTAATGTGAAAAAGTAACTCAGATATTTTGTTGTAAATTTGAAAAGTAATGCGTTACTTTACTAGTTACTTGGAAAAAGTAATATTATTACGTAACTCAAGTTACTTGTAATGCGTTTCCCCAACACTGAAAATAACACAGCATTGTGAATGAAATAGTGAAGTTTTTTGTGTTTTGTAGGGATTGTTTGGAGGTGGAAACAGATTTACAGGCGGTTTTGTCTAAAGCGTTCCTGCAGGTGGACGCGGCTTTGGCTGCGGAGCTGCAGATATACGGCAATGGTATGACATTATACTAAATTATCATTTTCATTTATGCATTTGCGTTCCCTGTGTGAGGATTTCACACATACACAGCCACTTTAATGACCATCATATCCTGTAAGCGTTCTTTAAAGCTACACTGTGTAACTTTTTTTGTTTATTCTTAGCTAAAAACACTTAGTTCTTTCAAAAATATATGTGCTCATTAATGTATATTTACTTCTTTCAAGTAATAAAGTATTCTCGTAAGTTTATAATATGCCATTGAAAATACATACGGGTGAGGGTTCGAATGCGGGTCGCCATGTTGCCCCTCCATCTTGAAAGTACATTAGCCAAAGAGGGACATACCCGTAAATTCAATCTTCGCCTTCCGCGTTTTAACACTCGATGGCAAATGTGGACGAGGTCGAACTGGAAGCCATGTTAATCTTGGACTAAATCGGCCACCGTAGGAGTTAAAACGAAATCAGAATTGAGAGGAAGAGAAACTAATATTCACTGGATGGTCATATACCAGTTCACCACTAGATGGGGGAAAATATCACACAGTGTAGCTTTAAATAATGTCCACAAAGCACTGATGACTCGAAGGTTCAAGGTTGGATGCATGATTCAATTAAAGCTACACTGTGTGATATTTTCCCCCATCTAGCGGTGAAAAGGTATATGACCATCCAGTGAATATTAGTTTCTCTTCCTCTCAATTCCGATTTAGTTTTAACTTCTATGGTGGCCGATTTAGTCCAAGATTAACATGGCTTCCAGTTCGACCTCGTCCACATTCGACACAGTGAAAGGCGAAGCTTAAAGGGTTAGTTCACCCAAAAATGTAAATTGTGTCATTAATGACTGAGCCTCATGTGGTTGGACACCCGTCAGACCTCCGTTCATCTTCAGACACAAATGAAGATATTTTAGTGTAAATCTGATGCTCTGAAAGGCCTCCATTGGCTCAACTTTACACTCTCAAGACCCTTAAAAGACACTAAAGACGTCGATACAAAGTCCATCTCACTACAGCGGCTCTACAATAACTTTATGAATCGGCGATAATAGTTTTTGTGCGCAAAAAAAACCCTAAATAACGACTTATATAGAGATGACGATTTCAAAACACGGCCTCTTGAAGCTTCGAAGCGTTATGAATCAGTGAGTCGATTCAGCAGTTTGAAGCGTTATGAATCACTGAGTCGATTCAGCAGTTTGAAGCGTTATGAATCACTGAGTTGATTCAGCAGTTTGAAGCGTTATGAATCACTGAGTTGATTCAGCAGTTTGAATCGCCAAATTTCAGCAGTTTGGCGGTTTGACACGCGATCCGAATCATCATTCGACTCACTGATTCATAACGCTTCAAACCGCTGAATCGACTCACTGATTCATAACGCTTCGAAGCTTCATGAGGCCGTGTTTTGAAATCGTCATCTCTATATAAGTCGTTATTTAGGGTTTTTTTGCGCACAAAAACTATTCTTGCCGATTCATAAAGTTATTGTAGAGCCGTTGTAGTGAGATGGACTTTGTAACTTTAGTCTTTAGTGTCTTTTAAGGGTCTTGAGAGTGTAAAGTTGAGCCAATGGAGGCCTTTCAGAGCATCAGATTTACACTAAAATATCTTCATTTGTGTCTGAAGATGAACGGAGGTCTGACGGGTGTCCAACCACATGAGGCTCAGTCATTAATGACACAATTTACATTTTTGGGTGAACTAACCCTTTAAATTTACGGGTATGTCCCTCTTTGGCTAATGTACTTTCAAGATGGAGGGGCAACATGGCGACCCGCATTCGAACCCCTCACCCGTATGTATTTTCAATGGCATATTATAAACTTACGAGAATACTTTATTACTTGAAAGAAGTAAATATACATTAATGAGCACATATATTTGTGTAAGAACTAAGTGTTTTTAGCTAAGAATAAACTAAAAAAGTTACACAGTGTAGCTTTAAGATTAAACGCACTAATGGTGCGTTCACACTGCACGTGAATAAATCGCGCTATTTGCGCAAAGTTGGACGCTTGAACATTTTGAGTTTACTCGCTTCATTCTTGTGTGACATTCATCTCGTTGAGAAATGGCTGACATGGGCTGTGACTACACGTCTTTTTTGTAAAAATATTACTGTTAATGTGTGACAACATAGTTTTAAGACTTTTTCAGGCGATAATGTAGTTGTTTAAAGCTCAAATCTGTGGTTTATTTATAAATATGCTCCTCAGCGTCCCTCATGATGGTGGGCACGACGGCCACGGTGGCGCTGCTGAGGGACGGGATCGAGCTGGTCGTTGGCAGCGTTGGAGACAGTCGAGCTCTGCTGTGCCGGAAGGGCAAAGCACGCAAGCTCACGGACGACCACACGCCGGAGAGGAAAGATGAGAAACACAGGTACACACACACACACACACACACACTAGCGCTCCAGGAATAACATGTTCTGCTATGTGTAGTGATACCAGATCTCTCCGCGTGCTTATCAGGCCTGTGCGCTATTAATACAAGCGAAGACAGGGCCACTCAAAATGCAGTTTGCACAAGCGCTCGTTTGGTTGTGTGGATTTTATGTGTCACTTGGATAAAAGTACTGTTTTATTGAAAGTGATATACACCGATCAGGCATAACATTATGACATTATAACACTGATTGTCTGTGTATTAGTGGGTGGGATATATTAGGCAGCAAGTGAACATTTTGTCCTCAGAGTTGATGTGTTAGAAGCAGGAGAAATGGGCAAGCGTAATGCTGCTTTCACACCAAACGCGAATAGAGCGTCAAAACGTGACGTGACGTGCTACTCGTAAACAAAGAAGCTGGCGAACGACGGCTTTCGAAACGGCTTTGGCTGCGACTCTGGAAGACTTGGAGTAAAGCTTTTCTTTGAGGAAAGAACGGCACTGAAGTCATTCTTAAAGGGTTAATTCACCCAATAATGTAAATTGTGTCATTAATTCCTCACCCTCATGTGGTTGGACACCCGTCAGACCTCCGTTCATCTTCAGACACAAATGAAGATATTTTAGTGTAAAGCTGATGCTGAGAAAGGCTTCAGATAGGCCTCCATTGGCATTCAGTACATTTACACTCACAAGAACATTCGGCACTAAAAACATCGTTACAAAGTCCATCTCACCACAGTGACTCTACAATAATCTTACGATGTGACGACAATAGTTTTTGTGCGCAATAAAAATCTAAATAACACCTTTATCCAGCTTGTTCTTGTCTTCCGTGTGTGTCTCCACGACGCATGCGTGAGAATATGAGCAGATCCGGCGTTCGGACACATGACCCAGAAGAGATTTGTTTACAAGCAGAGGAAGACGCGCGTATCTCAGCTGTTGAATTCTACACTGATCGTGCTTTAGGTCTCGGCGTAGTTCTCAAAATGGGGATAAAGTGAGCATTTCATGGATTCCTGGACGCCGGATCTGCGTCTTAAGCCTTTCTATCTTAAGCCTTTCTCAGCATCAGCTTTACACTAAAATATCTTCATTTGTGTCTGAAGATGAACGGAGGTCTGACGGGTGTCCAACCACATGAGGCTCAGTCATTCATGACAGAATTTTCATTTTTGGGTGAACTAACCCTTTAAGAAAGGAAGATGTGTTCTGAGTTTTGCTGACCAGATACGGCCAAAGTTTAATCTCTCAACTAGCTCCGCTTCACCTTCTTCGTTGCTCTATTGCGTGCAGAGGGAGTTTGAAAGACAAGCGTTTATCCCGCCCCTCGGATTGAGCCCGGCCAATGGTGAGTTTCCAGACCCAACATCTTGATGTGGGTCTGGCTTCTCAGGCTATCTGGAAATGGCAAAAATTTTGCAGAGAAAATTCGAAATATCTCACTTCCTGTCGGGTTTTCAGATTTTGCCCCCAGGGTATTTTTTGTAGGTATTGGGCTGTTACCAGTGTCTACCGAATTTCATGCTCGCATGTGAAACGTAGCTCGAACGGTGCTTAATTGAAATAGGTGGCGCTATCGAGCCCTTTTGCCACGCCTAATTGACCTATTGGTTAGCCCCGCCCCCCTTAGTTACTGTTGCTAACTCGGACAAACAAACGGAGTTGCTATATGTTACAATGAAGCTATCAGTGTGAAAACCTTATCCTGAGATGTTTTTGGACACAGATTGTAACGGATATCCTGTCTGAATGATGGCCAAACTTTACTGATGGTTTATCAAGTTTATTACATCGTTTTTCACTCAAAAAATCATCGTAAGAGCTGAACAAACAACGCATAAGAAGTGCGCATTAACGTCTCATTCACAAACTCTCTCTCTCCGTGGCATTACCATTAACATACACAGCAAATTACACAAAAACACTCATACAACAGTAAACAAACATATACACAGAGCTTATGACTTTTCGAGGGTGCATTTAATAACTGTCAGACTTTGTATCTGCAAAACAACTCAGATAAACTGCGCGCGAGCTCTTCCTTTCGTTACCCGGAGACTATAATACCCATCAAAACAGGAGATAATGTAGACCTTAAACATATCTAAAATTAAATTAATTTACATATAACCAGTTTAATATGGAGAGGCACTGAAATGTGTTTTTGACCTACAGTGTCACATGACGTGAGGACAGTTAGTTATTTCGGTTTGTATGTTAGCAGGGACTTTAATCATAACTTAATGAGAGTTTGACAAACAGAAAATCCTCTCAGGATCCCTGGACTCAGTGTTGCAGTCCCTCAGGCACCACATTTTAGCATTTTTGTAGCATAAACACCATCAAACCGATGAGAGCGTCGGATTTTCCAGTGTTTCTCTATGGCGCTGAAACCTGAAGATGTCCGAGTTCCGGTCCCAGCGCAACTGATACTCAACTGCTATTGGCTCATCTGCGTTTGAGGGGAGGGGCTTACCGATAGGTCAATTCTGAAACCCATATCACACATCTTCACCACTTCTGACGCGTGTGCAAAGTCTCATGAGTTTGAGCATGTTTAGGCCCTCCAAAATGTGATTCATTTGGGAGAAGAATAATAATAGGCTGAGCAATTCCAATAAGGTCCTCACACCGACGGTGCTCAGGCCCTAAAAATCCTTACAATTACAATATGGTTTGAGCCCTAGGGGTTCGAACCCCTAATAAATTGTGTTTGTCTGTGTGTAGAGTCCGTCAGAGTGGCGGGTTCGTGACCTGGAACAGCGTCGGTCAGGCTAACGTTAACGGCCGGTTGGCAATGACCCGCAGCATCGGAGACTTCGACCTGAAGAAGAGCGGCGTGATCGCAGAACCCGAGACCACTCGAACACTAGTATGCACTTTCACTATACTTTATAGTCACTTTGATCAATTTAGCCCCTCTGGTGCTCTTGGTTTAGGGGTTGCATTGGTCATCTTCCCGGTCATAAGTGACCGGACACCTAAAAATGAAACTTCCTCCACCCCAGTGAAACCAATGCAATTGATTTTTCTTCAATAATATTTTTTTCTTTTTAATTTTGTATTTTGAGATGATTTGATGGTATTTTTTTATATTTATGCAATAATTATGGTCTATTTTTGCCATTGAAAATTATACTTTTTTTTTTTTATTATTGCAGTATTTCAGGTTAAAATAGAGAAAACTATTTTTTTGAATGCAGATTAGCGCCCTCTTTTGCAATTATTTAAGAAATCATGCAACCATGTGTGTAATCACTAGAGGTCTCTATGGAGAAGCTTGAGCATTCACTAGTTCTGTTTTGAACACATTTAATGCATTTTTTTTTTTTTTTTTGATGGATTTGAATATATATTTTAAAAATCTCAAAGACTATTTATTATAAAGTTTTAGATATATATATTTTTTGTTAGAAATATAGATTTTTTTTTCTGCGAATTTGTGTTTTTGCAGATTTCCCATTCATTTCCTATGGTGGTCATTTTTGACCGTAGAGCACAAGTGGGAGTATTTTTTTTATGACCACTTAGCATGCTCAAATCATTTTTTTGTGTGTTTACAAACCTAATGCTAGAAAAGTCATATCATTCTGATGAAGCTGTGATTTTTAATAATTCCAAATGTGGTTAATAGGTTCAGATTTTCATAGGTGTGTGTGTATAAGTGTGTGTGTGGATGTGTCAATATCACACTCTTGATGTTTTAGAGCGTCACTCCTTCACTGCTGTGCACTTTTTCTCAGCATTGTGACCGATTTGTAGATTGAACACACAAATATTCAGTGAATTTGTGTTTTTGCCGATTTCCCATTCATTTCCTATGGTCGGTCATTTTTGACCGAAGACAATGAACGCTACTTTTTTTTTTACGACCAATTAGCCTGCTCGAATCATGACCCCAATTTTTTTGTGTGTTTACATACCTAATGCTAGAAAAGCAGAGGTGGACAGTAACAAAGTACATTTACTTGAGTACTGTACTTAAGTACACTTTTTGAGTATCTGTACTTTACTGAAGTAATATTTTTTAGGGAAACTTTTACTTTAACTTCACTACATTTGAAAGACAAATATCGTACTTTTTACTCCACTACATTTCTATCAAGATCCTCGAAGTCGAAAGTCATTTCTGTAGCAGCTTTGCAAGTCAGTGGATGATTTTTTTTCTTCTTTAAAAGTGTTTTTTTTAATGCAAAATGTAAATGTCTGGGAGAAAGAGAAGCATAGACATATGGATGAATCTGAAAAAAGCCTGATGAAAGAGTTCAGTTCAGTCTGGTTTTTGTGCCTATCAGATGCCAGAGCTCGAGCACTGAATAGAGCTTTCTTTTGTGTTTTTTTCGCACTTAAACAGACCAATACACACAATGTCAATTTTCATTTTGGAAAGTATTCACGTAAATCAAGTTGATGATGTCTTAAGTGAACGTAAACAGTTGGGGGAATATCGTATGTGTATCAGTGTGTAGGATTTGTGCATTCTGCCTTAAAGTGACAGCAGCTTTGTAAAAAGATTTGTAACTTTTAAGTATTTAAATTAGTTCAAGGTGGTCGTATGGAGCATCACTGACTGGCTTAAACCACCATGGCATAGCGTGCATTTATACAACAATGCAACAATAATATAATAATGCATTGATATAAAAAAGGAAATTTACTTTTGATACTTAAGTACTTTTAAAAGCAAGTACTTCTGTACTTTTACTTAAGTAAAAATAGTTTTTAACAACTTTCACTTGTAACAGAGTAATATTTGACCAGTAGCACTTTTACTTTCACTCGAGTAATGGAGTTGTGTACTTTGTCCACCTCTGAAGAAAAGTCACCAAGTTTCATATCATTTCGATGAAGCTGTGATTTTTAACATTTCAAAACAGAAATCGTTCCGGTCAGAAATGACCGAAGAGCACCAGAGGGTTAACATAAAAGTTTTAGACATGAATAATCTCAAATTCTCATTCTCTCATGTGTGTAGTTGCAGCACGCGCACGACTCTTTCCTGGTTCTCACCACCGACGGCATCAACTTCATCATGACCAATCAGGAGATCTGTGACGTCATCAACCTGTGCCACGACCCCACCGAGGCGGCAAATGTCATTGCTGAACAGGTGCAGAAAGGAAAACGTTATTCTGACCAGCATTTGAACACTAGCCGCGTTTCCATTACCCTTCAAATTGCGCAAATTGAAATTGCGAATTGAAAATGCGCCCAATGGAAACGCGTCAATTTCGCAAAAACTCCCATTTATCGCAAAAAAGTTTTTACGCTCGCATGAGGTGGTTTTTCAGGCAATTCGAAAAAGGAAATTTTCGCAAAACTGCAATGGAAACAGTTTTTTCGCATTTACAGGTCACCTACGGTCACGCATTGCTCTCACACAGGGCCTACATATAATTTTTTTTCCACTCAAGTGTGTACGAGATCTTATGTCGTTAAAACGACATATATTTTCTCATAATAAGGAAAGTGGCGTAACTTTATAATGACGGACCCCGGTGCAACCACAAATATCATAACTATCTATAGGCCAACTGTAATAATGACATGTATTCAAGAAATGTATTAAAACAGAAAGACGCTATAGTTTCAGCCTTGCTCAAAGACTAGGTCAATCCATTCCCGACGATCTTGGTTTGCTTCTTATTTATTAAATATAGCCTACAGCCAAATAGTTGATTAAACATTGATCAAAATTAAAATACAATTTATACTAAACGAAGAAAGTATTAACTTTAAAGAAAGACTTTCTAGAAAACACAATTAAATTGTGCTCAAAATCCATGTCTCCAGACATATGCGCATCTGATTATGTGCTTTACTCATGCTGCTCACTTTTCATAATCAACATATGAAATTAAAAGATTATAATCTTTAGACATAGCCTAACTATATGAAACTAAATAGGCTACGTTTTTTTTAACCTTTCTTTAACCCTCTTTCCGACGAAGTCGTTGTCGCCTTTTGATGAATTTTTTCCTTATTCCAGCGGAAACTTAAAATTCTCCGTCATTTTTAGCCATACAGATAAGTGCAAGACATCATTATAAACTATAAACTGCCTACTTTTATTTGTGTACAGTCACGATAACAGCAAAGCTTCACGATAACGCTGTCTTCATTTCAAAAATATATTTTGTTTATTAAACGCAAAGTTTTTCATTTCAAAAGCATTTCTAAATTCAGTTTATATTTCCAAAAAACGAAATTCCGAGCCAAAATAACGAAGTGGTAAAAAAAACGTTGAGTTACCACCATGCAAATTCAAACTTTTCGCTCGTCTCTGTATGTGGCAGCAATGCGTCACAATAACCTGCGTATGTAAAAGTCGATCATTCTTTACAGATGATGGTATGTTTGGACAGAAGACGAGTTCTTTATTAAACTCATAAAAAAACAATAGAATATAAAATGCCACAATTTCTCATAACACCTCATATGTGCCGCTCAAGTATAAGGTGCTTTCCTTGCCATCAGTGCTATAACATGCACGTCTCTTTCCGTTAAAAATGAGTGGCTGGGATATACAGAAACCTAACAACATACGTAGCATGATTTTTGGAATGATTTATCACGAGAGGAAAAAAAATGTTTTAGTCGCATAACATCAGTTAATGGAAACGCTGTCATTTCGCAATATTTTTTTGTCGACTTTTAGAAAATATTGCAAAAGTTTTGCGCAAATCTGTAATGGAAACGCGGCTACTGTTGCACTGTGATTCCTCTTCTTAAAGTGTGTGTTTGTGTTGCCCAGGCGCTGCAGTACGGCTCGGAGGACAACAGCACGCTCATTGTCGTCCCGTTCGGAGCCTGGGGAAAGCATCAGAACGCCGAATACACGTACGACATGAGCCGAAACTTTGCCTCCATCGGCCGCTGGTCTTAACGGCGGTCATAAGATTATCTCAGCACGAGGAGAAGCGATCCCACTCAACAACTGCACCACCAGTGTCCTGATCCAAGTCCAAACGCATGAACTTCGGTCTGGAGTGAATGAGACGGGTGGAGAAAACGTCTGCTCTGATGGTTTTATGTCTTGACAGCAACTTTACATCCAAAAAGTATGGAAGCTTGTTTCCGCCACGAAATAAAAAAGGTAATTAATAGTTTATATCTCACAATTCTAACCTTTTTCCCACAATTACGGATCTCGCAATACTAAAAGAAAAATGTCAGAATTGCGATTAAAAAAGTCGGAATTGCGAGTTTGAATTTATGCGAGTTGTGAGATATAAACTCGTAATTGCTTGGAAAAAGTTTGAATTGTGAGATATAAAATCGTAATTGCAAAAAATAGTCCGAATTCTGATATAAACTCATATTTGCAAAAGAAGTCAGAATTAAAACTTGTTTTTTCGGGAAAAAAATTATAATTGTGAGATATAAACTAATAATTGCGAGAAAAATCTGAATTGTGAGATATAAACTCGTTATTACAAGAAATAAGTCTGAATTGTGAGATATAAACTCGTTATTACAAGAAATAAGTCTGAATTGTAAGATATAAATTCGTAATTGTGAGCAAAGTCTGAATTGTGAGATATACATTCGTAATTGTGAGATATAAACTCGTAATTGCGAGATAGTCTGAATTGTGAGATATAAACTCAGAATTGTGAGAAAAAAAGTGAATTGTGAGATATAAATTTGTAATTGCGAGAAAAAGTCTGAATTGTGAGATATAAACTCGTAATTGCGAGAAATGTCTGAATTGTGAGATATAAACTCAGAATTGCAAGCAAAAAAAGTGAATTGTGAGATATAAACTCGTTATTGCACAAAAAAAATTAATTGTGATGATATACACTTGCGAGGAAAAATCTGAATTGTGAGATATAAACTCGTAATTGTGAGAAAGTCTGAATTGTGAGATATAAACTCGTAATTGCGAGAAAGTCTGAATTGTGAGATATAAACTCGTAATTGCGAGAAAGTCTGAATTGTGAGATATAAACTCGTAATTGTGAGAAAGTCTGAATTTTGAGATATAAACTCAGAATTGCGAGAAAAAAAGTGAATTGTGAGATATAAACTCGTTTTTGCACAAAAAAATTAATTGTGATGATATAAACTTGTAATTGCGAGAAAGTTTAATTGTGAGATATAAACTTGTAATTGTGAGAAAAAAAAGTAAATTGTGAGATATAAACTCGCTATTGCACAAAAAATATTAATTGTGAAGATATAAACTTAATTGTGGAAAAAACATCACAGATTTTAGATATAAACTCGTAATTGTGACTAAAACGTCAGAATTGTGAGATATAAACTTGTAATTGCGAGTAAAAATCTAAATTGTGAGATATAAACTCGTTATTGTGAAAAAACGTCAGAATTATGAGATATAAACTGAATATTGCGAGAAAAGTCTGAATTGTGATATATAAACTTGTATTTGCGAAAAAACGTCAGAATTTTGAGATATAAACTCGTAATTGCGGGGAAAAAAACGTCCGAATTTAGATATAAACTCGTAATTGCGAGAAAAACGTCAGAATTGTGATATAAACTCATAATTGCGGGGAAAAAACGTCCGAATTTAGATATAAACTTGTAATTGCGAGAAAAACGTCAGAATTGTGATATAAACTCGTAATTGTGATAAAATGTCAGAATTGTGAGATATAAACTTGTAATTGTGAGAAAAAAAGTGAATTGTGAGATATAAACTCGTTATTGCACAAAAAAATTCATTGTGATGATATAAACTTGTAATTGCGGAAAAAAACGTCACAGATTTGAGATATAAACTCGTAATTGCGAGTAAAACGCCAGAATTGTGAGATACAAACTTCTAATTGCGAGATAAAGTCTAAATTGTGAGATATAAACTTGGAATTGCGAAAAAACGTCAGAATTGTGATATGAACTCGTAATTGCAAAAAAAACGTCTGAATTATAAAATATAAACTTGAAATTGAAAAAAATAATAATAATAATTATGAGATAAAAAGTCGTAAACAAGCTTCCATAGAAAAGACAGTAATTGTGGCAGATTATTTGATTTACTGTTTATTAGGGATCACTCATGCTGTTAAATAATTATTCAGTCGCTCATGCATGAAACATCAGCCGAATGAATCTGTGTAAATCATTTCATAATTATTATAGGAATTATTCCTGAATTCTTGTGCATAATTCAATGTGCCGAACAGAAATCTGCTCTGCTTGTGTTGCGTGAACAAAAGTGAAGCCCTGTCAAGCAGATCCCTGATTATATCAGATTCAGTATTTTTCTGTCCAATAAAATCTTTGTTTTGAATATTTCTGGAACACTCTGACAAATGTGTTATTTATATGTACTTGTTATTTATCGGCTGAAACTGTATATAATATTTAGTATGAAAGTGCCTCGTCAGTGGAATACACCAAGCCGTACCCGCGCAGGTGATGTTACCTGTTTACTGAGTGTAGATTGCAGTCATTTGATTATGCCTGAAATTATCATAATTTATACCCCATTCAATAAAAAAATATATATATAATAACAATATTGGTAATACAAGAAGGTCTTATTTGTGAACATTAGTTAATGCATTAACTAACAGGAATACTATTTTTTTTTACAGTGTTTATTAACTAATGTTAACAAATTAAACATTTTTGTAAAATGTTACCGTAATATTAATATATAATAAATAATTAAATTTTTCTTATATGATGTGTTTATGGAGTACAATTGGTTTTATCTGACAAAGTGTGATTGTTTTAAGGTGTTGTTAAGGAGAATAACTCCATGTATGTGAAAACAACTCAAAAGTTTGACCCTGTTCTTACTGTACATGATCAGAATCTCTGTATATATTTTACGAATGTGTTTAGGAACCGCCAGATTCCTGTTAAACCTCATTCTGTGGTTCTCTGCTTTTATCTCTGCTTATTATTTTACTGTGTTTTGGTAAGAAATCTCATCACTATCATAAAGTCACTAATGTGTTTTTGTCTGATAAATGCGGTTGCCTTATTTCATGGACACAAGATGCGAGTTAGCGTGAATGAGGTCAAGTATTAATATCTCCTGCTCTGTTGAGTGATATTACGTTATGAAATATGAGTGTAGAGAACCTTGTGCGAAATAAATACTGTTATGAAACATGGCGGAGCCACTTCCTCCTCTTGAAAAAGTTTAAAAACTAAAGTTTGCCCCTTGATGGAATTTAGTCTACGTGCATCTTTAATTTTTTAGAATCAGTGCTGGACTTGTTGGATTTATGATGTTGCGTATGTTCCCAGCAAAACCACTTAAAACATTACAGTTTTAAAAAAAATATCCTATAGCTTAGAACGAATGTCGCAGATGATGCACAGGAGCATGTTTGAATGAAAGTGTCTGCCCAATTTGAATTGTGAGATATAAATTCATAATTGCGGAAAAAAAGTGAATTATGAGATGTAAACTCGTAATTGTGAAAAAAGTTTGAAATGTGAGATACAAACTCCTAATTGCAAAAAAAAATTTGAATTAATTTGTGAGATATAAACTCGTAATTGCGAGAAAAAGTCTGAATTGTGAGATATAAACTTGTAATTGTGAGAAAAAGTCTGAATTGTGAAATATAAACTTGTATTTGCGGAAAAAGTAAGAATTGCGAGATATAAACTCTTAATTGCGAGAAAAAGCCTGAATTGCGAGATATAAACTCGTAATTGTGAGAAAAAGTCTGAATTGTGAGATATAAACTCGTAATTGCGAGAAAAAGTCTGAATTGTGAAATATAAACTTGTATTTGCGGAAAAAGTCAGAATTGCGAGAAATAAACTTGTAATTGTGAGAAAAAGCCTGAATTGTGAGATATAAACTCGTAATTGCGAGAAAAAGTCTGAATTGTGAAATATAAACTTGTATTTGCGGAAAAAGTCAGAATTGCGAGAAATAAACTCGTAATTGTGAGAAAAAGTCTGAATTGTGAGATATAAACTCGTTATTGTGAGAAAACATTTTGAATTGTGAGATGTAAACCCGTAATTGCAAGAAAAAAGTCTGAATTGTGTTGTGAGATATAAACTCGTAATTGCGCGAATTTTTTTTTGAATTGTGAAATATAAACTTGTATTTGTGAAAAAAGTCAGAATTGCGAAATATAAACTCGTAATTGCGAGAAAAAAGTCTGAATTGTGAAATATAAACTTGTATTTGCGAAAAAAAGTCAAAATTGTGAGATATAAACTCATAATTGTGAGAAAGTCTTAATTGTGAGATATAAACTCTTAATTGTGAGAAAAATGTTTGAACTGTGAGATATAAACTTGTAATTGCGAGAAAAAAAATTTAATTGTTAGATAAACTCATAATTGTGAGAAAGTCTGAATTGTGAGATATAAACTCGTAATTGCGAGAAAAAAAAATAATTGTGAGATAAACTCATAACTGTGAGAAAGTCTGAATTGTGAGACATAAACTCGTAATTTAGAGAAAAAAGTCTGAATTGTGAGATATTAACTCGTAATTGCGAGAAAAAAGTCTGAATTGGGAGATATAAACTCCTAATTGCCAGAAAAAGTCTGAATTGTGAGATATAAACTCGTAATTGCAAAACATTTTGTAAGACCGCATGAATTCGCTCCAAGGATCGGTAGCGAACCGCGGTGAAGGCCGCACGCGTTCAGTGTTTCAGCTGGAAACATGGATTTGATTATAATATTCTTTATCTGACTCCATTTATTATAGTTGTCGCATTTAGAAGAGAATCCCAACCGGTTGTTTGGTCATCTATATTTGATAGTTAATCATACATTTATTCGTTCCGTTTTAACCCTTTGTTGCAATTATACCGTTCCACATTGGAGATAGTTAATAATTACAGATTCATTCAGAAAGGATCAAAATGTAACAATAAACTCGTAATTGTGAGAAAAATGTTTGAATTGTGAGATATAAACTCGTAATTGTGAGAAAAATGTTTGAATTGTGAGATATAAACTCGTAATTGTGAGAAAAATGTTTGAATTGTGAGATATAAACTCGTAATTGTGAGAAAAATGTTTGAATTGTGAGATATAAACTCGTAATTGTGAGAAAAATGTTTGAATTGTGAGATATAAACTCGTAATTGTGAGAAAAATGTTTGAATTGTGAGATATAAACTCGTAATTGTGAGAAAAATTTTTGAATTGTGAGATATAAACTCGTAATTGTGAGATATAAACTCGTACTTTATTTGCTTTAGAATAATATGCACTTAGGAATAAGAGTGTGTAGTTAAAAAGAAATAAGTTCCTATTGACATATAAAAGTAAAAAACAAACAAACAAAACCCCATTTAAATCTTTAACAGACAGAGACAGAGGAACCCAGTGAAAGCGACTCTAGTTGGAGTGTACGGTGAACTGCTGAACTGCTTTAACTTATGGCTTGACCTATAGATGGTAAACACCTTACATGTATGTTGTGTGTCTTTGTGTTCTCAATACGGCTTAGATCTGAATATAATGTTCATAAACTCAGTGTATCTGGCTTGTGTTAGTCATTCGGCTGCTGTGGTAAAGTGGAGTGTGTAGTAGTGAAGGTGTCCACTTCTGCCCTCTGCTGGTGGACAAACATACATACTATATAATAATAATATATATACTGGAACATATAGCCTATTTCAGATTCATCAGACGCTGGTTAATCTTTACATTTCAGCATATTTGATTGCAGTATATTAACTCTTTCCCCGCCATCGTTTGTGAATACAGTTGTCAGAATATTTTATATGAATAACTGTTTTATTCTAGCTCCATTTTTATCAACACTTGAAACTTTTATTAAGATGAATAAAAAAAAATTCTGAATGTAGTTCCAACCATAGATATACATAAAGGCTGTCATCACCGGCGGCCATCTTGTCACAGGCAAGCTTTCTGGCGGGCTTTGTGGTGCCTGATGTAAGGCGAGTGATCTGAACACAAATACTCTTATCTCACTGAAATCTAGATGCATTTACAAATGGTTTGGTTTCTTACAAACGTTATTAACGTGGCTATAATTCAATGAATTATTATTCGTTGTCATAACTACATATCTGACGTTTATAACAAACCAAACAGTTTGAAAATCGGTAGAAAATTTAGCAAGTTATGGTTATTTAAAAAGTACACGCACCATTAAAACACAATGTTACGAGCGAGCGAGCTGACTGTGACAAGATGGCCGCCAGATGCGGACGTCGACCTCCATTGGCCAGCAGCGGACGAGACATCTAGCCTTTATTATGGATAGCTATGATTCCAACGATATTGTTTCTCTGTGCTGTTATCGTTATAACTGTAGCTATTCATTAATGTTGAGAACGATTTTTAGAACTACATCGTTCTCGTAGTTATTGTCCTTGGTGTGAACGGGCCTTTTAGGCTAAAATATTACTCGAATGTAAATAAATCACCATCTAGCAGTGAAGATTAACAGCAGCATGACATATTATAGACCCTTTTCACATTTCCAGGTTTCTCAGAAGCAGAAGTCGTCATAGTTGGGTTAACTTTTACGGCGGTGAATGAGAGAATACATTAAATATGTTTTTTGTGTCCCCATTTGCTCAAATAGCAAAAGAAAAACGGCACAATAGCGATTTTACAACTTTCAAAAAGAGCGGGAAAATAGAGTGAGATTGATAATGGAAGTGAAAAGAGAGAAATATGTACATTTTACCGTCACTCCTGTCCCATCCCTTACGAAAATAAACCATGGTTTTATACAAATAAAACCAAAAAAACATGGTTATGTAGTTAAACCATGGTAACCACAAATTAACCATGGATTTGCCACTCTAACCATCGTTTAACCATGGCATTTGTGGTAAAACTGTGGTATAAATGGTAATCAATTAGCCAAAAAAAACATGGTTACAACACTTTTTTACTATAATAAAACCATGCTAATTTTTCGTAAGGGATGGATACACTCACAGTGGTAACTTGTTTTTTGTAATTTAATACAAAAGTAATAAAACACAAAGTATTAGTGATATAAATGTACATACATTTTTAAATACAAAAAAATTAAATACAAAAATAAATACAAAAAACGTTACGATATTGATGACTGTTAAAACCATAGATAGCCTTTATTATGGATATCTATGGTTAAAACGCGTCATCACATGAAAAGGGTCTACAACAGAGCGAAATGAGGGGCAAATTACTGATGTTTAACACTTTCCCCATTTATGGTTTAAAACTACACACGAAAATGTTGTTTTAATATAGACTAATTCAGTTAATGAGCTCATAATCGTGAAAAAAATCGGCAAAATGCTGTTTAAAATAGTTTTAGGTGATCTGTTAACGGATAATGGGCGGGGCATAGACGTCACGCGACACCTGAGCCCAACTGCGAAATTAGCAGTGGGTTTGCAAAATATATATTGTTTTTCTTGTGTCTTGAAGTAACTGCTGGTTTCTGCTGCGCACAACTATATCCACGAGACTGGGAGTGTTTATAAACCAGAGTTAGGCTAATTAAGTTTGGACACATAATGGACATTCATGATGAAAACGGTCCAGAAAGAGGGAGACTCGACTGAACTGGATTCTCACGCGGTTCCGACAGCAAGACTTCTCATAGTAAGCTCATGTTTATGGCTTGTTTATGCTCTAATGATCTCCCTGGTCGCCGTGCCAGTGTGTTTCATGTCGGGCTTTCTGTCGTATGTGCGCAAAATTACAATTTGGCTACGTCTAATGATGTGTATTGTATATGTGTGTGTGCGTAAAGGCGTTGTAGGAAGTGGTTTCTATTGTGTAGTAATAGTAAAATCTGCTCTCTGAAATAGGCCCTACTTGACACTCGTGGATGTAAACAACATCTACACATTTAAATTTTAAAGTCCCCCCTAATGGGTGGAGCTAGAATATCCAACCCCACCCACAACTCTATCCCTCCACCCCATTAGACGTCCAGAGAGGAGGAGCTTGACATGACTGCAGCACCACTTGACTAAAACTGCTGTATGTTACTCTCAATGAGCTGTAACTCAAGTGACCTTCATTTATATAGCACTTTTTTTTACAGTATAGATAGTTTCAAGCATAGGAAACTAATGGAAGTGAGATTATTTTGGCTGTACATCAGCTTGAGAAAAAGAAAAAGGTTTTGATTGATTTATTTCCGTTGTAAATAATCATTAGTTAGGGCCACTTTTCAACCAAAACGGAATTAATGGAAGTAGATCAAATAGGACAGCACATCATTTACTATAAAGCTTAATCTATACTATTTACTATAAACTCTGATATAGAATAAATATTGCTTTAATTGTTTAAGTGAAAATGTATATATTACAGGAAATGGCAATGAGCCAATAAATGCTCCTCTGCCGCCATCTACTGGTTATAGTAGTAATTCATGTCTTTTTTTATTTTTTAAATAAAAGTGTTTCCCATCACATGTCGGGTTTCCTACATCTTGAAACGTTCGGTTTTACGAAAACGTATTTTTGGTCATCACATTAAAAATAAAATTTGAATTGCTGGACAAATGTTGCGTGTGTGTGTAGAATTACAGACACTGTGCTTCTTATTCCATCGTTCCCATAAGCTTCATCGTTATTGCAATTAATAAAACATTGGCAAATTAGGTACGTGTGATAACTGCATTGAAAACAACCCAAGTTGAGTTGAAAATGGACAAACCCAGCAATTGGGTTGTTTTAACCCAGCCAATGGGGTTCATGTTTGCTTAAAACAACCCATTCGCTGGGTTTGTCCATTTGCATCCCGATTTGGGTTGTTTTTAACCCAGCATTTTTTAGAGCGGGTGCATAACAAGGCGTGGATGGTCTATTTCACGCTCAATCGCTGAGCGCTCTGCATCTATATCAGTCGCCGAGAGTGGAAGAATGTTCAACTTTGAGTGCTCATCACTGTTGATGTTGTATACATATATGATGGACAGATGCACTTTTATGATGGACAGATGCACTTTTATGATGGATAGATGCACTTTTTACGATGGACAGATGCACTTTTATGATGGACAGATGCACTTTTATGATGGACAGATGCACTTTTATGATGGACAGATGCACTTTTATGATGGACAGATGCACTTTTATGATGGACAGATGCACTTTTATGATGGACAGATGCACTTTTATGATGGACAGATGCACTTTTATGATGGATAGATGCACTTTTATGATGGACAGATGCACTTTTATGATGGACAGATGCACTTTTATGATGGACAGATGCACTTTTATGATGGATAGATGCACTTTTATGATGGACAGATGCACTTTTATGATGGATAGATGCACTTTTATGATGGACAGATGCACTTTTATGATGGACAGATGCACTTTTATGATGGATAGATGCACTTTTATGATGGATAGATGCACTTTTATGATGGATAGATGCACTTTTATGATGGACAGATGCTCTTTTATGATGGACAGATGCACTTTTATGATGGACAGGTGCACTTTTATGATGGATAGATGCACTTTTATGATGGATAGATGCACTTTTATGATGGATAGATGCACTTTTATGATGGACAGATGCTCTTTTATGATGGACAGATGCACTTTTATGATGGACAGATGCACTTTTATGATGGATAGATGCACTTTTATGATGGACAGATGCACTTTTATGATGGACAGATGCACTTTTATGATGGACAGATGCACTTTTATGATGGATAGATGCACTTTTATGATGGACAGATGCACTTTTATGATGGACAGATGCACTTTTATGATGGACAGATGCACTTTTATGATGGACGGATGCTCTTTTATGATGGACGGATGCACTTTTATGATGGACGGATGCACTTTTATGATGGACAGATGCACTTTTATGATGGACGGATGCACTTTTATGATGGACAGATGCACTTTTATGATGGACAGATGCTCTTTTATGATGGACAGATGCACTTTTATGATGGATAGATGCACTTTTATGATAGACAGATGCACTTTTATGATGGACAGATGCTCTTTTATGATGGACAGATGCACTTTTATGATGGATAGATGCACTTTTATGATAGACAGATGCACTTTTATGATGGACAGATGATAGATGCACTTTTATGATGGATAGATGCACTTTTATGATGGACAGATGCACTTTTATGATGGACAGATGCACTTTTATGATAGACAGATGCACTTTTATGATGGATAGATGCACTTTTATGATGGATAGATGCACTTTTATGATGGACATGCACTTTTATGATGGACAGATGCACTTTTATGATGGATAGATGCACTTTTATGATGGATAGATGCACTTTTATGATGGACATGCACTTTTATGATGGACAGATGCACTTTTATAATGAACAGATGCACTTTTATGATGGACAGATGCATTTTTATGATGGATAGATGGACTTTTATGATGGACAGATGCACTTTTATGATGGACAGATGCACTTTTATGATGGACAGATGCATTTTTATGATGGACAGATTCACTTTTATGATGGACAGATTAACTTTTATGATGGACAGATGCATTTTTATGATGGACAGATTCACTTTTATGATGGACATATGCATTTTTATGATGGACAGATGCACTTTTATGATGGACAGATACACTTTTATGATGGACAGATGCATTTTTATGATGGACAGATGCATTTTTATGATGATAGATGCACTTTTATGATGGACAGATGCACTTTTATGATGGACGGATGCATTTTTATGATGGATGGATGCACTTATATGATGGATAGATGCACTTTTATGCTGGACAGATGCACTTTTATGATGGATAGATGCACTTTTATGATGGACAGATGCACTTTTATGATGGACAGATGCACTTTTATGATGGACAGATGCACTTTTATGATGGATAGATGCACTTTTATGATGGATAGATGCACTTTTATGATGGACAGATGATAGATGCACTTTTATGATGGACAGATGCACTTTTATGATGGATAGATGCACTTTTATGATGGACATGCACTTTTATGATGGACAGATGCACTTTTATGATGGATAGATGCACTTTTATGATGGATAGATGCACTTTTATGATGGACATGCACTTTTATGATGGACAGATGCACTTTTATAATGGACAGATGCACTTTTATGATGGACAGATGCACTTTTATGATGGACAGATGCACTTTTATAATGGACAGATGCACTTTTATGATGGACAGATGCATTTTTATGATGGATAGATGCACTTTTATGATGGACAGATGCACTTTTATGATGGACAGATGCACTTTTATGATGGACAGATGCATTTTTATGATGGACAGATTCACTTTTATGATGGACAGATTCACTTTTATGATGGACAGATTCACTTTTATGATGGACAGATGCATTTTTATGATGGACAGATTCACTTTTATGATGGACATATGCATTTTTATGAATGACAGATGCACTTTTATGATGGACAGATACACTTTTATGATGGACAGATGCATTTTTATGATGGACAGATGCATTTTTATGATGGATAGATGCACTTTTATGATGGATAGATGCACTTTTATGATGGACAGATGCACTTTTATGATGGACAGATGCACTTTTATGATGGACGGATGCACTTTTATGATGGACAGATGCATTTTTATGATGGACAGATTCACTTTTATGATGGACATATGCATTTTTATGATGGACAGATGCACTTTTATGATGGATAGATGCACTTTTATGATGGATAGATGCACTTTTATGCTGGACAGATGCACTTTTATGATGGATAGATGCACTTTTATAATGGACAGATGCACTTTTATGATGGATAGATGCACTTTTATGATGGATAGATGCACTTTTATGATGGACAGATGCATTTTTATGATGGACAGATTCACTTTTATGATGGACATATGCATTTTTATGATGGACAGATGCACTTTTATGATGGATAGATGCACTTTTATGATGGATAGATGCACTTTTATGCTGGACAGATGCACTTTTATGATGGATAGATGCACTTTTATAATGGACAGATGCACTTTTATGATGGATAGATGCACTTTTATAATGGACAGATGCACTTTTATGACGGATAGATGCACTTTTATGATGGATGGATGCACTTTTATGATGGACGGATGCATTTTTATGATGGACAGATGCACTTTTATGATGGACAGATGCACTTTTATGATGGACAGATGCATTTTATGATGGACAGATGCATTTTATGATGGACAGATGCATTTTTATGATGGACAGATTCACTTTTATGATGGACAGATGTATTTTTATTAGATTAGATTAGATTCAACTTTATTGTCATTACACAAGTACAAGTACAAGGCAACGAAATGCAGTTTAGGTCTAACCAGAAGTGCAATAGCAGCAAGTGCAGGATATACAACGTTTGCATAAGTGCAGGACATGGATATGTACTGAGTATATATAAATATATCTATAAATAGAGAGATGGTTATTACTATAAACAGAATTTACAGGTGAATATGTACAGTGAATAATATACAGATGGCTTTTACTATAAACAGAATTTACAGGTGGATATGTACTATGAATATAATATAATATACAGATGGCTATTACTATAAACAGAATTTTACAGTTAGAGGTATACAATGATATGTTAGGCTAAAATGAGGAATATAGCAGTGGATTAGGGTAGTGCAATAAATTATGGACAGAAGCTATCCGAAAAAAAAGTGTAAAGTGCAGTGGAAAGTGGTTGCATATTACAGTTAGAAGTACGGTGCAAAATGCAAATGTAAACAGTTGGTACTGTAAAAACAGTCGGCAGTGCAAATGAGCATAATCCCGTTACGGTATGGTAGTGCAAAATGCATAAGTAAACAGTTGTTACTGTAATAAACAGTCGGTAGTGCAAATAACAAAGTGAAGGCGGATGTGAGGTAGGAGAGTTAGCAGTTTATGAGGGAAGTGGATCAACGGGGGTTTGAGTTCAATAAAGAGACAGCTCTGGGGAAAAAACTGTTCTTTAGTCTGCTGGTCCTGGTCCGGTGGATCCTGAAACGCCTGCCGGAGGGCAGGAGAGAAAACAGTCTGTGGGCTGGGTGCGAGGAGTCCTTGAGGATGCTGGAGCTCGATGCAGACAGCGTTTCCTCTGGATGTGCTCGATGGCAGGCAGTGGAGTCCCTGTGATGCGCTGGGCAGTTTTCACCACCCGCTGCAGTGCCTTGCGCTCCGCAACAGAGCAGCTCCCATACCACACTGCGACACAGTTGGTCAGGATGCTTTCTATTGCGCAGCGATAGAAGTTCACCAGGATAGCCGAGGAGAGCTGATTCTTCCTCAGTGTCCTCAGGAAGAAGAGGCGCTGGTGAGCCTTCTTGACCAGGCTGGAGGTGTTGGTCGTCCACGACATGTCCGCCGAGATGTGGGTCCCCAGGAACTTGAAACTGGAGACACGCTCAACAGCCATTCCATTGATGTGGATGGTGTCGTGTGTGCCTCTTGACTCTTTCCTGAAGTCCACGATGAGCTCCTTCGTTTTGGTGGTGTTGAGGAGCAGGTTATTATCAGCGCACCATGTGGCCAGGTGCTGGATCTCCTCCCTGTAGGCAGTCTCATCGTTGTTGCTGATGAGCCCAATCACCGTAGTGTCGTCCGCAAACTTGACGATGGAATTAGATCCATACACAGGCTTGCAGTCGGCGGTGAAGAGAGAGTAGAGAAACGGGCTTAGCACACAGCCCTGTGGTACACCAGTGTTAAGAGTGATGGATGTGGAGCAGGTGGATCCTGAACGAACATTCTGGGGTCTGTTAGTTAGGAAGTCCAAAATCCAGTTACACATTGAGGTATTGATGCCCAGGTCTCCAAGTTTGGCTATTAACTTGGTTGGGATGACAGTGTTGAATGCTGAGCTGAAGTCAACAAACAGCATGCGTGCGTAAGTGTTTTTATTGCCCAGGTGAGTGAGCACAGAGTGCAGTGCCATGGAAACGGCATCCTCTGTGCTCCTATTGCTGCGGTAGGCAAACTGGTGTGAGTCCAATGTGGATGGTAGAGAGTCTTTTAGGTGTTCCAGGACCAGCCGCTCAAAGCACTTCATGGCGATGGGTGTGAGTGCTACAGGGCGGTAGTCATTAGGGCACCTCGGGTTAGAGTGTTTCGGCACTGGCACAATGGAAGTGCGTTTGAAGCATGATGGTACAGCTGCTTGGGCAAGAGACAGGTTGAAAATGTCTGTAAAAACCCCAGCGAGCTGCTCCGCACATGCCCTGAGAACACGACCAGGGATGTTGTCTGGTCCAGCAGCCTTGTGTGCGCTGATCCGGCTCAGTGCCTTGCAGACATCTGTGGAGGAGAGTGTGATTGGTGGGTCAGCTGAGGGTTTGAGCTTGGTGGCAGTTTCTCTGTTGTCTCTTTCAAAACGAGCATAAAAGTAATTTAGCTCGTTCAGGAAGTTGACATCAGTGGCTGCGGGGGTGGAGTGGGGGGGTTTGTAGTCACTGATGGCCTGAATGCCCTGCCACATGCGTCGAGGGTCAGAGTTGGAAAAGTGACCCTCTATCTTTAGCTTATAGCAGTGCTTGGCCTTTTTGATGCCCCTCTTCAGGTTTGCTCTGGATGTACTGTAGGCTTGTGCATCTCCTGATCTGAAGGCAGTATTGCGTGACTTCAGCAGGAGTCGAACTTCCCTGTTCATCCAAGGCTTCTGATTTGGGTATGTGGTGATCTGTTTCTGGGTTGTAACACTGTCGATGGTGGTATTGATATGATCCAATACAGAGGAGGTGTAGAAGTCAATGTCCGTGTGAGCGCCACTGGTGGCTTGAGAAGCAAACACACTCCAGTCTGTGTGTAGAAACCTTTCCTGGAGTGTGGAGTCTGCCCCCGCAGGCCACACCTTGATGGTTTTCATTGATGGCTTCACACGGTTGATGAGGGGTGAATATTTGGGGATGAGGAACAAAGAGATATGGTCTGACTGTCCCAGGTGGGGGAGGGGTGTCGCAACGTAAGCTCCCGCAATGTTTGTGTAAACATGGTCTAAGGTTTTGTTTCCTCTGGTGTGGCAGGAAACATGCTGGTGAAACTTGGGTCGCACTGACTTTAAGTTTGAATGATTAAAGTCACCTGCAACAATAAACGCAGCTTCCGGGTGATCAGTCTGTTGTTTACTGATGGCTGCGTGAAGTTCTTTCATAGCAAGCTTGGCATCAGCATCCGGGGGAATATAGGCTGCAGTGATAATGGTGGAAGTGAACTCCCGCGGTAGATAAAACGGTCTACATTTAACCATGAGAAACTCGAGGTTAGCTGAACAATGACTCCCAACAATAGCAGAGTTTGTGCACCAGGCTTTGTTAATGTAAATGCACAATCCACCACATATGATGGACAGATGCACTTTTATGATGGACAGATGCACTTTTATGATGGACAGATGCACTTTTATGATGGACAGATGCATTTTTATGATGGACAGATGCACTTTTATGATGGACAGATGCACTTTTATGATGGACAGATGCACTTTTATGATGGACAGATGCATTTTTATGATGGACAGATGCACTTTTATGATGGACAGATGCACTTTTATGATGGACAGATGCACTTTTATGATGGACAGATGCATTTTTATGATGGACAGATGCACTTTTATGATGGACAGATGCACTTTTATGATGGACAGATGCACTTTTATGATGGACAGATGCATTTTTATGATGGACAGATGCACTTTTATAATGGACAGATGCACTTTTATGATGGACAGATGCACTTTTATGATGGACAGATGCACTTTTATGATGGATAGATGCACTTTTATGATGGATAGATGCACTTTTATGATGGATAGATGCACTTTTATGATGGACAGATGCATTTTTATGATGGACAGATGCACTTTTATGATGGACAGATGCACTTTTATGATGGACAGATGCACTTTTATGATGGATAGATGCACTTTTATGATGGATAGATGCACTTTTATGATGGACAGATGCACTTTTATGATGGACAGATGCATTTTTATGATGGACAGATGCACTTTTATGATGGATAGATGCACTTTTATGATGGATAGATGCACTTTTATGATGGACAGATGCACTTTTATGATGGATAGATGCACTTTTATGATGGACAGATGCATTTTTATGATGGACAGATTCACTTTTATGATGGACGGATGCACTTTTATGATGGACGGATGCACTTTTATGATGGATGGATGCACTTTTATGATGGACGGATGCACTTTTATGATGGATGGATGCACTTTTATGATGGATGGATGCACTTTTATGATGGATGGATGCACTTTTATGATGGACGGATGCACTTTTATGATGGATGGATGCACTTTTATGATGGACGGATGCACTTTTATGATGGACGGATGCACTTTTATGATGAATAGATGCACTTTTATGATGGACAGATGCTTTATGATGGACGGATGCACTTTTATGATGGACGGATGCATTTTTATGATGGACAGATTCACTTTTATGATGGATAGATGCACTTTTATGATGGACGGATGCACTTTTATGATGGATGGATGCACTTTTATGATGGACGGATGCACTTTTATGATGGACGGATGCACTTTTATGATGGACGGATGCACTTTTATGATGAATAGATGCACTTTTATGATGGACAGATGCTTTATGATGGACGGATGCACTTTTATGATGGACGGATGCATTTTTATGATGGACAGATTCACTTTTATGATGGATAGATGCACTTTTATGATGGACAGATGCACTTTTATGATGGACGGATGCACTTTTATGATGGACGGATGCACTTTTATGATGGATAGATGCTCTTTTATGATGGATAGATGCACTTTTATGATGGACAGATGCATTTTTATGATGGACAGATTCACTTTTATGATGGACAGATGCATTTTTATGATGGACAGATTCACTTTTATGATGGACAGATGCATTTTTATGATGGACAGATGCACTTTTATCATGGACGGATGCACTTTTATGATGGATAGATGCACTTTTATGATGGACAGATGCACTTTTATGATGGATAGATGCACTTTTATGATGGATGGATGCACTTTTATGATGGATAGATGCACTTTTATGATGGACAGATGCTCTTTTATGATGGATAGATGCACTTTTATGATGGACAGATGCACTTTTATGATGGATAGATGCACTTTTATGATGGACAGATGCACTTTTATGATGGACAGATGCACTTTTATGATGGACAGATGCTCTTTTATGATGGACAGATGCATTTTTATGATGGACAGATGCATTTTTATGATGGACAGATGCACTTTTATGATGGACAGATGCATTTTTATGATGGACAGATGCACTTTTATGATGGATAGATGCACTTTTATGATGGACAGATGCATTTTTATGATGGATAGATGCACTTTTATGATGGATAGATGCACTTTTATGATGGATGGATGCACTTTTATGATGGACAGATGCTCTTTTATGATGGACAGATGCATTTTTATGATGGATAGATGCACTTTTATGATGGATGGATGCACTTTTATGATGGACGGATGCATTTTTATGATGGACAGATGCACTTTTATGATGGATAGATGCACTTTTATGACGGATAGATGCACTTATATGATGGACGGATGCATTTTTATGATGGACAGATTCACTTTTATGATGGATAGATGCACTTTTATGATGGATGGATGCACTTTTATGATGGATGGATGCACTTTTATGATGGACGGATGCACTTTTATGATGGACAGATGCACTTTTATGATGGATAGATGCACTTTTATGATGGACAGATGCTTTATGATGGACGGATGCACTTTTATGATGGACGGATGCATTTTTATGATGGACAGATTCACTTTTATGATGGATAGATGCACTTTTATGATGACGGATGCACTTTTATGATGGATGGATGCACTTTTATGATGGATAGATGCACTTTTATGATGGACAGATGCACTTTTATGATGGACGGATGCACTTTTATGATGGACGGATGCACTTTTATGATGGATAGATGCACTTTTATGATGGACAGATGCATTTTTATGATGGACAGATTCACTTTTATGATGGACAGATGCATTTTTATGATGGACAGATTCACTTTTATCATGGACGGATGCACTTTTATGATGGATAGATGCACTCTTATGATGGACAGATGCTTTATGATGGACGGATGCACTTTTATGATGGACGGATGCATTTTTATGATGGACGGATGCATTTTTATGATGGACAGATGCACTTTTATGATGGACAGATGCACTTTTATGATGGACAGATGCACTTTTATGATGGACAGATGCACTTTTATGATGGACAGATGCATTTTATGATGGACAGATGCATTTTATGATGGACAGATGCATTTTTATGATGGACAGATTCACTTTTATGATGGACAGATGCATTTTTATGATGGACAGATGCACTTTTATGATGGACAGATTCACTTTTATGATGGATAGATGCTCTTTTATGATGGATAGATGCACTTTTATGATGGACAGATGCATTTTTATGATGGACAGATTCACTTTTATGATGGACAGATGCATTTTTATGATGGACAGATGCACTTTTATCATGGACGGATGCACTTTTATGATGGATAGATGCACTTTTATGATGGACAGATGCACTTTTATGATGGATAGATGCACTTTTATGATGGATGGATGCACTTTTATGATGGATAGATGCACTTTTATGATGGACAGATGCACTTTTATGATGGACAGATGCATTTTATGATGGACAGATGCATTTTATGATGGACAGATGCATTTTTATGATGGACAGATTCACTTTTATGATGGACAGATGCATTTTTATGATGGACAGATGCACTTTTATGATGGACAGATGCATTTTTATGATGGACAGATGCACTTTTATAATGGACAGATGCACTTTTATGATGGACAGATGCATTTTTATGATGGACAGATGCACTTTTATGATGGACAGATGCATTTTTATGATGGACAGATGCATTTTTATGATGGACAGATGCACTTTTATGATGGACAGATGCACTTTTATGATGGACAGATGCACTTTTATGATGGACAGATGCACTTTTATGATGGACAGATGCACTTTTATGATGGACAGATGCACTTTTATGATGGACAGATGCATTTTTATGATGGACAGATGCACTTTTATAATGGACAGATGCACTTTTATGATGGACAGATGCACTTTTATGATGGATAGATGCACTTTTATGATGGATAGATGCACTTTTATGATGGATAGATGCACTTCTATGATGGACAGATGCACTTTTATGATGGACAGATGCACTTTTATGATGGACAGATGCACTTTTATGATGGACAGATGCATTTTTATGATGGACAGATGCACTTTTATGATGGACATATGCATTTTTATGATGGACAGATGCACTTTTATGATGGACAGATGCATTTTTATGATGGACAGATTCACTTTTATGATGGACGGATGCACTTTTATGATGGACGGATGCACTTTTATGATGGATGGATGCACTTTTATGATGGACGGATGCACTTTTATGATGGATGGATGCACTTTTATGATGGACGGATGCACTTTTATGATGGACGGATGCACTTTTATGATGAATAGATGCACTTTTATGATGGACAGATGCTTTATGATGGACGGATGCACTTTTATGATGGACGGATGCATTTTTATGATGGACAGATTCACTTTTATGATGGATAGATGCACTTTTATGATGGACGGATGCACTTTTATGATGGATGGATGCACTTTTATGATGGACGGATGCACTTTTATGATGGACGGATGCACTTTTATGATGAATAGATGCACTTTTATGATGGACAGATGCTTTATGATGGACGGATGCACTTTTATGATGGACGGATGCATTTTTATGATGGACAGATTCACTTTTATGATGGATAGATGCACTTTTATGATGGACAGATGCACTTTTATGATGGACGGATGCACTTTTATGATGGACGGATGCACTTTTATGATGGATAGATGCTCTTTTATGATGGATAGATGCACTTTTATGATGGACAGATGCATTTTTATGATGGACAGATTCACTTTTATGATGGACAGATGCATTTTTATGATGGACAGATGCACTTTTATCATGGACGGATGCACTTTTATGATGGATAGATGCACTTTTATGATGGACAGATGCACTTTTATGATGGATAGATGCACTTTTATGATGGATGGATGCACTTTTATGATGGATAGATGCACTTTTATGATGGACAGATGCTCTTTTATGATGATAGATGCACTTTTATGATGGACAGATGCACTTTTATGATGGACAGATGCACTTTTATGATGGATAGATGCACTTTTATGATGGACAGATGCACTTTTATGATGGACAGATGCACTTTTATGATGGACAGATGCATTTTATGATGGACCGATGCATTTTATGATGGACAGATGCATTTTTATGATGGACAGATGCATTTTTATGATGGACAGATGCACTTTTATGATGGACAGATGCATTTTTATGATGGACAGATGCACTTTTATGATGGATAGATGCACTTTTATGATGGACAGATGCATTTTTATGATGGATAGATGCACTTTTATGATGGATAGATGCATTTTTATGATGGACGGATTCACTTTTATAATGGACAGATGCATTTTTATGATGGATAGATGCACTTTTATGATGGATGGATGCACTTTTATGATGGACGGATGCATTTTTATGATGGACAGATGCACTTTTATGATGGATAGATGCACTTTTATGACGGATAGATGCACTTTTATGATGGACAGATGCACTTTTATGATGGATGGATGCACTTTTATGATGGATGGATGCATTTTTATGATGGACGGATTCACTTTTATAATGGACAGATGCATTTTTATGATGGATAGATGCACTTTTATGATGGATGGATGCACTTTTATGATGGACAGATGCACTTTTATGATGGATAGATGCACTTTTATGACGGATAGATGCACTTATATGATGGACGGATGCATTTTTATGATGGACAGATTCACTTTTATGATGGATAGATGCACTTTTATGATGGATGGATGAACTTTTATGATGGATGGATGCACTTTTATGATGGACGGATGCACTTTTATGATGGACAGATGCACTTTTATGATGGATAGATGCACTTTTATGATGGACAGATGCTTTATGATGGACGGATGCACTTTTATGATGGACGGATGCATTTTTATGATGGACAGATTCACTTTTATGATGGATAGATGCACTTTTATGATGACGGATGCACTTTTATGATGGATGGATGCACTTTTATGATGGACGGATGCACTTTTATGATGGATAGATGCACTTTTATGATGGACAGATGCATTTTTATGATGGACAGATTCACTTTTATGATGGACAGATGCATTTTTATGATGGACAGATTCACTTTTATCATGGACGGATGCACTTTTATGATGGATAGATGCACTCTTATGATGGACAGATGCTTTATGATGGACGGATGCACTTTTATGATGGACGGATGCATTTTTATGATGGACGGATGCATTTTTATGATGGACAGATGCACTTTTATGATGGACAGATGCACTTTTATGATGGACAGATGCACTTTTATGATGGACAGATGCATTTTATGATGGACAGATGCATTTTATGATGGACAGATGCATTTTATGATGGACAGATGCATTTTTATGATGGACAGATTCACTTTTATGATGGACAGATGCATTTTTATGATGGACAGATGCACTTTTATGATGGACAGATGCATTTTTATGATGGACAGATGCACTTTTATAATGGACAGATGCACTTTTATGATGGACAGATGCATTTTTATGATGGACAGATGCACTTTTATGATGGATAGATGCACTTTTATGATGGACAGATGCATTTTTATGATGGACAGATGCACTTTTATGATGGATAGATGCACTTTTATGATGGACAGATGCACTTTTATGATGGACAGATGCATTTTTATGATGGACAGATGCACTTTTATGATGGACATATGCATTTTTATGATAGACAGATGCACTTTTATGATGGACAGATGCATTTTTATGATGGACAGATGCACTTTTATGATGGACAGATGCATTTTTATGATGGACAGATGCACTTTTATGATGGACAGATGCATTTTTATGATGGACAGATGCACTTTTATGATGGACGGATGCATTTTTATGATGGACAGATTCACTTTTATGATGGACGGATGCACTTTTATGATGGACGGATGCACTTTTATGATGGATGGATGCACTTTTATGATGGATGATGCACTTTTATGATGGATGGATGCACTTTTATGATGGATGGATGCACTTTTATGATGGACGGATGCACTTTTATGATGGACGATGCACTTTTATGATGGACGGATGCACTTTTATGATGGACAGATGCACTTTTATGATGGATGGATGCACTTTTATGATGGACAGATGCACTTTTATGATGGACGGATGCACTTTTATGATGGATAGATGCACTTTTATGATGGACAGATGCACTTTTATGATGGACGGATGCACTTTTATGATGGATAGATGCACTTTTATGATGGACAGATGCTTTATGATGGACGGATGCACTTTTATGATGGACGGATGCATTTTTATGATGGACAGATTCACTTTTATGATGGATAGATGCACTTTTATGATGGACGGATGCACTTTTATGATGGACGGATGCACTTTTATGATGGATAGATGCTCTTTTATGATGGATAGATGCATTTTTATGATGGACAGATTCACTTTTATGATGGACAGATGCATTTTTATGATGGACAGATTCACTTTTATAATGGACAGATGCATTTTTATGATGGACAGATGCACTTTTATCATGGACGGATGCACTTTTATGATGGACGGATGCACTTTTATGATGGATAGATGCACTTTTATGATGGACAGATGCTCTTTTATGATGGATAGATGCACTTTTATGATGGACAGATGCACTTTTATGATGGATAGATGCACTTTTATGATGGACAGATGCACTTTTATGATGGACAGATGCACTTTTATGATGGACAGATGCTCTTTTATGATGGACAGATGCATTTTATGATGGACAGATGCATTTTATGATGGACAGATGCATTTTTATGATGGACAGATGCATTTTTATGATGGACAGATGCACTTTTATGATGGACAGATGCATTTTTATGATGGACAGATGCATTTTTATGATGGACAGATGCACTTTTATGATGGACAGATGCATTTTTATGATGGACAGATGCACTTTTATAATGGACAGATGCACTTTTATGATGGACAGATGCATTTTTATGATGGATAGATGCACTTTTATGATGGATAGATGCACTTTTATGATGGACAGATGCATTTTTATGATGGACAGATGCACTTTTATGATGGACAGATGCACTTTTATGATGGACAGATGCACTTTTATGATGGACAGATGCATTTTTATGATGGACAGATGCACTTTTATGATGGACAGATGCATTTTTATGATGGATAGATGCACTTTTATGATGGACAGATGCACTTTTATGATGGACAGATGCACTTTTATGATGGACAGATGCACTTTTATGATGGACAGATGCACTTTTATGATGGACAGATGCATTTTTATGATGGACAGATGCACTTTTATGATGGACAGATGCACTTTTATGATGGACAGATGCACTTTTATGATGGACAGATGCATTTTTATGATGGACAGATGCACTTTTATGATGGACAGATGCACTTTTATGATGGACAGATGCACTTTTATGATGGACAGATGCATTTTTATGATGGACAGATGCACTTTTATGATGGACAGATGCACTTTTATGATGGACAGATGCACTTTTATGATGGACAGATGCATTTTTATGATGGACAGATGCACTTTTATAATGGACAGATGCACTTTTATGATGGACAGATGCACTTTTATGATGGACAGATGCACTTTTATGATGGATAGATGCACTTTTATGATGGATAGATGCACTTTTATGATGGATAGATGCACTTTTATGATGGACAGATGCATTTTTATGATGGACAGATGCACTTTTATGATGGACAGATGCACTTTTATGATGGACAGATGCACTTTTATGATGGATAGATGCACTTTTATGATGGATAGATGCACTTTTATGATGGACAGATGCACTTTTATGATGGACAGATGCATTTTTATGATGGACAGATGCACTTTTATGATGGATAGATGCACTTTTATGATGGATAGATGCACTTTTATGATGGACAGATGCACTTTTATGATGGATAGATGCACTTTTATGATGGACAGATGCATTTTTATGATGGACAGATTCACTTTTATGATGGACGGATGCACTTTTATGATGGACGGATGCACTTTTATGATGGATGGATGCACTTTTATGATGGACGGATGCACTTTTATGATGGATGGATGCACTTTTATGATGGATGGATGCACTTTTATGATGGATGGATGCACTTTTATGATGGACGGATGCACTTTTATGATGGATGGATGCACTTTTATGATGGACGGATGCACTTTTATGATGGACGGATGCACTTTTATGATGAATAGATGCACTTTTATGATGGACAGATGCTTTATGATGGACGGATGCACTTTTATGATGGACGGATGCATTTTTATGATGGACAGATTCACTTTTATGATGGATAGATGCACTTTTATGATGGACGGATGCACTTTTATGATGGATGGATGCACTTTTATGATGGACGGATGCACTTTTATGATGGACGGATGCACTTTTATGATGAATAGATGCACTTTTATGATGGACAGATGCTTTATGATGGACGGATGCACTTTTATGATGGACGGATGCATTTTTATGATGGACAGATTCACTTTTATGATGGATAGATGCACTTTTATGATGGACAGATGCACTTTTATGATGGACGGATGCACTTTTATGATGGACGGATGCACTTTTATGATGGATAGATGCTCTTTTATGATGGATAGATGCACTTTTATGATGGACAGATGCATTTTTATGATGGACAGATTCACTTTTATGATGGACAGATGCATTTTTATGATGGACAGATTCACTTTTATGATGGACAGATGCATTTTTATGATGGACAGATGCACTTTTATCATGGACGGATGCACTTTTATGATGGATAGATGCACTTTTATGATGGACAGATGCACTTTTATGATGGATAGATGCACTTTTATGATGGATGGATGCACTTTTATGATGGATAGATGCACTTTTATGATGGACAGATGCTCTTTTATGATGGATAGATGCACTTTTATGATGGACAGATGCACTTTTATGATGGATAGATGCACTTTTATGATGGACAGATGCACTTTTATGATGGATAGATGCACTTTTATGATGGATAGATGCACTTTTATGATGGACAGATGCACTTTTATGATGGACAGATGCATTTTTATGATGGACAGATGCACTTTTATGATGGATAGATGCACTTTTATGATGGATAGATGCACTTTTATGATGGACAGATGCACTTTTATGATGGATAGATGCACTTTTATGATGGACAGATGCATTTTTATGATGGACAGATTCACTTTTATGATGGACGGATGCACTTTTATGATGGACGGATGCACTTTTATGATGGATGGATGCACTTTTATGATGGACGGATGCACTTTTATGATGGATGGATGCACTTTTATGATGGATGGATGCACTTTTATGATGGATGGATGCACTTTTATGATGGACGGATGCACTTTTATGATGGATGGATGCACTTTTATGATGGACGGATGCACTTTTATGATGGACGGATGCACTTTTATGATGAATAGATGCACTTTTATGATGGACAGATGCTTTATGATGGACGGATGCACTTTTATGATGGACGGATGCATTTTTATGATGGACAGATTCACTTTTATGATGGATAGATGCACTTTTATGATGGACGGATGCACTTTTATGATGGATGGATGCACTTTTATGATGGACGGATGCACTTTTATGATGGACGGATGCACTTTTATGATGAATAGATGCACTTTTATGATGGACAGATGCTTTATGATGGACGGATGCACTTTTATGATGGACGGATGCATTTTTATGATGGACAGATTCACTTTTATGATGGATAGATGCACTTTTATGATGGACAGATGCACTTTTATGATGGACGGATGCACTTTTATGATGGACGGATGCACTTTTATGATGGATAGATGCTCTTTTATGATGGATAGATGCACTTTTATGATGGACAGATGCATTTTTATGATGGACAGATTCACTTTTATGATGGACAGATGCATTTTTATGATGGACAGATTCACTTTTATGATGGACAGATGCATTTTTATGATGGACAGATGCACTTTTATCATGGACGGATGCACTTTTATGATGGATAGATGCACTTTTATGATGGACAGATGCACTTTTATGATGGATAGATGCACTTTTATGATGGATGGATGCACTTTTATGATGGATAGATGCACTTTTATGATGGACAGATGCTCTTTTATGATGGATAGATGCACTTTTATGATGGACAGATGCACTTTTATGATGGATAGATGCACTTTTATGATGGACAGATGCACTTTTATGATGGACAGATGCACTTTTATGATGGACAGATGCTCTTTTATGATGGACAGATGCATTTTTATGATGGACAGATGCATTTTTATGATGGACAGATGCACTTTTATGATGGACAGATGCATTTTTATAATGGACAGATGCACTTTTATGATGGATAGATGCACTTTTATGATGGACAGATGCATTTTTATGATGGATAGATGCACTTTTATGATGGATAGATGCACTTTTATGATGGATGGATGCACTTTTATGATGGACAGATGCTCTTTTATGATGGACAGATGCATTTTTATGATGGATAGATGCACTTTTATGATGGATGGATGCACTTTTATGATGGACGGATGCATTTTTATGATGGACAGATGCACTTTTATGATGGATAGATGCACTTTTATGACGGATAGATGCACTTATATGATGGACGGATGCATTTTTATGATGGACAGATTCACTTTTATGATGGATAGATGCACTTTTATGATGGATGGATGCACTTTTATGATGGATGGATGCACTTTTATGATGGACGGATGCACTTTTATGATGGACAGATGCACTTTTATGATGGATAGATGCACTTTTATGATGGACAGATGCTTTATGATGGACGGATGCACTTTTATGATGGACGGATGCATTTTTATGATGGACAGATTCACTTTTATGATGGATAGATGCACTTTTATGATGACGGATGCACTTTTATGATGGATGGATGCACTTTTATGATGGATAGATGCACTTTTATGATGGACAGATGCACTTTTATGATGGACGGATGCACTTTTATGATGGACGGATGCACTTTTATGATGGATAGATGCACTTTTATGATGGACAGATGCATTTTTATGATGGACAGATTCACTTTTATGATGGACAGATGCATTTTTATGATGGACAGATTCACTTTTATCATGGACGGATGCACTTTTATGATGGATAGATGCACTCTTATGATGGACAGATGCTTTATGATGGACGGATGCACTTTTATGATGGACGGATGCATTTTTATGATGGACGGATGCATTTTTATGATGGACAGATGCACTTTTATGATGGACAGATGCACTTTTATGATGGACAGATGCACTTTTATGATGGACAGATGCACTTTTATGATGGACAGATGCATTTTATGATGGACAGATGCATTTTATGATGGACAGATGCATTTTTATGATGGACAGATTCACTTTTATGATGGACAGATGCATTTTTATGATGGACAGATGCACTTTTATGATGGACAGATGCATTTTTATGATGGACAGATGCACTTTTATAATGGACAGATGCACTTTTATGATGGACAGATGCATTTTTATGATGGACAGATGCACTTTTATAATGGACAGATGCACTTTTATGATGGACAGATGCACTTTTATGATGGACAGATGCATTTTTATGATGGACAGATGCACTTTTATAATGGACAGATGCACTTTTATGATGGACAGATGCATTTTTATGATGGACAGATGCATTTTTATGATGGACAGATGCACTTTTATGATGGACAGATGCACTTTTATGATGGACAGATGCACTTTTATGATGGACAGATGCACTTTTATGATGGACAGATGCACTTTTATGATGGACAGATGCACTTTTATGATGGACAGATGCATTTTTATGATGGACAGATGCACTTTTATAATGGACAGATGCACTTTTATGATGGACAGATGCACTTTTATGATGGATAGATGCACTTTTATGATGGATAGATGCACTTTTATGATGGATAGATGCACTTCTATGATGGACAGATGCACTTTTATGATGGACAGATGCACTTTTATGATGGACAGATGCACTTTTATGATGGACAGATGCATTTTTATGATGGACAGATGCACTTTTATGATGGACATATGCATTTTTATGATGGACAGATGCACTTTTATGATGGACAGATGCATTTTTATGATGGACAGATTCACTTTTATGATGGACGGATGCACTTTTATGATGGACGGATGCACTTTTATGATGGATGGATGCACTTTTATGATGGACGGATGCACTTTTATGATGGATGGATGCACTTTTATGATGGACGGATGCACTTTTATGATGGACGGATGCACTTTTATGATGAATAGATGCACTTTTATGATGGACAGATGCTTTATGATGGACGGATGCACTTTTATGATGGACGGATGCATTTTTATGATGGACAGATTCACTTTTATGATGGATAGATGCACTTTTATGATGGACGGATGCACTTTTATGATGGATGGATGCACTTTTATGATGGACGGATGCACTTTTATGATGGACGGATGCACTTTTATGATGAATAGATGCACTTTTATGATGGACAGATGCTTTATGATGGACGGATGCACTTTTATGATGGACGGATGCATTTTTATGATGGACAGATTCACTTTTATGATGGATAGATGCACTTTTATGATGGACAGATGCACTTTTATGATGGACGGATGCACTTTTATGATGGACGGATGCACTTTTATGATGGATAGATGCTCTTTTATGATGGATAGATGCACTTTTATGATGGACAGATGCATTTTTATGATGGACAGATTCACTTTTATGATGGACAGATGCATTTTTATGATGGACAGATTCACTTTTATGATGGACAGATGCATTTTTATGATGGACAGATGCACTTTTATCATGGACGGATGCACTTTTATGATGGATAGATGCACTTTTATGATGGACAGATGCACTTTTATGATGGATAGATGCACTTTTATGATGGATGGATGCACTTTTATGATGGATAGATGCACTTTTATGATGGACAGATGCTCTTTTATGATGGATAGATGCACTTTTATGATGGACAGATGCACTTTTATGATGGACAGATGCACTTTTATGATGGATAGATGCACTTTTATGATGGACAGATGCACTTTTATGATGGACAGATGCACTTTTATGATGGACAGATGCATTTTATGATGGACCGATGCATTTTATGATGGACAGATGCATTTTTATGATGGACAGATGCATTTTTATGATGGACAGATGCACTTTTATGATAGACAGATGTACTTTTATGATGGACAGATGCACTTTTATGATGGACAGATGCATTTTTATGATGGACAGATGCACTTTTATGATGGATAGATGCACTTTTATGATGGACAGATGCATTTTTATGATGGATAGATGCACTTTTATGATGGATAGATGCATTTTTATGATGGACGGATTCACTTTTATAATGGACAGATGCATTTTTATGATGGATAGATGCACTTTTATGATGGATGGATGCACTTTTATGATGGACGGATGCATTTTTATGATGGACAGATGCACTTTTATGATGGATAGATGCACTTTTATGACGGATAGATGCACTTTTATGATGGACAGATGCACTTTTATGATGGATGGATGCACTTTTATGATGGATGGATGCATTTTTATGATGGACGGATTCACTTTTATAATGGACAGATGCATTTTTATGATGGATAGATGCACTTTTATGATGGATGGATGCACTTTTATGATGGACGGATGCATTTTTATGATGGACAGATGCACTTTTATGATGGATAGATGCACTTTTATGACGGATAGATGCACTTATATGATGGACGGATGCATTTTTATGATGGACAGATTCACTTTTATGATGGATAGATGCACTTTTATGATGGATGGATGAACTTTTATGATGGATGGATGCACTTTTATGATGGACGGATGCACTTTTATGATGGACAGATGCACTTTTATGATGGATAGATGCACTTTTATGATGGACAGATGCTTTATGATGGACGGATGCACTTTTATGATGGACGGATGCATTTTTATGATGGACAGATTCACTTTTATGATGGATAGATGCACTTTTATGATGACGGATGCACTTTTATGATGGATGGATGCACTTTTATGATGGACGGATGCACTTTTATGATGGATAGATGCACTTTTATGATGGACAGATGCATTTTTATGATGGACAGATTCACTTTTATGATGGACAGATGCATTTTTATGATGGACAGATTCACTTTTATCATGGACGGATGCACTTTTATGATGGATAGATGCACTCTTATGATGGACAGATGCTTTATGATGGACGGATGCACTTTTATGATGGACGGATGCATTTTTATGATGGACGGATGCATTTTTATGATGGACAGATGCACTTTTATGATGGACAGATGCACTTTTATGATGGACAGATGCACTTTTATGATGGACAGATGCATTTTATGATGGACAGATGCATTTTATGATGGACAGATGCATTTTATGATGGACAGATGCATTTTTATGATGGACAGATTCACTTTTATGATGGACAGATGCATTTTTATGATGGACAGATGCACTTTTATGATGGACAGATGCATTTTTATGATGGACAGATGCACTTTTATAATGGACAGATGCACTTTTATGATGGACAGATGCATTTTTATGATGGACAGATGCACTTTTATGATGGATAGATGCACTTTTATGATGGACAGATGCATTTTTATGATGGACAGATGCACTTTTATGATGGATAGATGCACTTTTATGATGGACAGATGCACTTTTATGATGGACAGATGCATTTTTATGATGGACAGATGCACTTTTATGATGGACATATGCATTTTTATGATAGACAGATGCACTTTTATGATGGACAGATGCATTTTTATGATGGACAGATGCACTTTTATGATGGACAGATGCATTTTTATGATGGACAGATGCACTTTTATGATGGACAGATGCATTTTTATGATGGACAGATGCACTTTTATGATGGACAGATGCATTTTTATGATGGACAGATTCACTTTTATGATGGACGGATGCACTTTTATGATGGACGGATGCACTTTTATGATGGATGGATGCACTTTTATGATGGATGATGCACTTTTATGATGGATGGATGCACTTTTATGATGGATGGATGCACTTTTATGATGGACGGATGCACTTTTATGATGGACGATGCACTTTTATGATGGACGGATGCACTTTTATGATGGACAGATGCACTTTTATGATGGATGGATGCACTTTTATGATGGACAGATGCACTTTTATGATGGACGGATGCACTTTTATGATGGACGGATGCACTTTTATGATGGATAGATGCACTTTTATGATGGACAGATGCACTTTTATGATGGACGGATGCACTTTTATGATGGATAGATGCACTTTTATGATGGACAGATGCTTTATGATGGACGGATGCACTTTTATGATGGACGGATGCATTTTTATGATGGACAGATTCACTTTTATGATGGATAGATGCACTTTTATGATGGACGGATGCACTTTTATGATGGACGGATGCACTTTTATGATGGATAGATGCTCTTTTATGATGGATAGATGCATTTTTATGATGGACAGATTCACTTTTATGATGGACAGATGCATTTTTATGATGGACAGATTCACTTTTATAATGGACAGATGCATTTTTATGATGGACAGATGCACTTTTATCATGGACGGATGCACTTTTATGATGGACGGATGCACTTTTATGATGGATAGATGCACTTTTATGATGGACAGATGCTCTTTTATGATGGATAGATGCACTTTTATGATGGACAGATGCACTTTTATGATGGATAGATGCACTTTTATGATGGACAGATGCACTTTTATGATGGACAGATGCACTTTTATGATGGACAGATGCTCTTTTATGATGGACAGATGCATTTTATGATGGACAGATGCATTTTATGATGGACAGATGCATTTTTATGATGGACAGATGCATTTTTATGATGGACAGATGCACTTTTATGATGGACAGATGCATTTTTATGATGGACAGATGCATTTTTATGATGGACAGATGCACTTTTATGATGGACAGATGCATTTTTATGATGGACAGATGCACTTTTATAATGGACAGATGCACTTTTATGATGGACAGATGCATTTTTATGATGGATAGATGCACTTTTATGATGGATAGATGCACTTTTATGATGGACAGATGCATTTTTATGATGGACAGATGCACTTTTATGATGGACAGATGCACTTTTATGATGGACAGATGCACTTTTATGATGGACAGATGCATTTTTATGATGGACAGATGCACTTTTATGATGGACAGATGCATTTTTATGATGGATAGATGCACTTTTATGATGGACAGATGCACTTTTATGATGGACAGATGCACTTTTATGATGGACAGATGCTCTTTTAAGATGGACAGATGCATTTTATGATGGACAGATGCACTTTTATGATGGACAGATGCATTTTATGATGGACAGATGCACTTTTATGATGGACAGATGCACTTTTATGATGGATAGATGCACTTTTATGATGGACAGATGCACTTTTATGATGGACAGATGCACTTTTATGATGGACAGATGCTCTTTTATGATGGACAGATGCATTTTTATGATGGACAGATGCACTTTTATGATGGACAGATGCACTTTTATGATGGACAGATGCACTTTTATAATGGACAGATGCACTTTTATGATGGACAGATGCATTTTTATGATGGATAGATGCACTTTTATGATGGATAGATGCACTTTTATGATGGACAGATGCATTTTTATGATGGACAGATGCACTTTTATGATGGACAGATGCACTTTTATGATGGACAGATGCATTTTTATGATGGACAGATGCACTTTTATGATGGACAGATGCATTTTTATGATGGATAGATGCACTTTTATGATGGACAGATGCACTTTTATGATGGACAGATGCACTTTTATGATGGACAGATGCACTTTTATGATGGACAGATGCTCTTTTATGATGGACAGATGCATTTTATGATGGACAGATGCACTTTTATGATGGACAGATGCATTTTATGATGGACAGATGCACTTTTATGATGGACAGATGCACTTTTATGATGGATAGATGCACTTTTATGATGGACAGATGCACTTTTATGATGGACAGATGCTCTTTTATGATGGACAGATGCATTTTTATGATGGACAGATGCATTTTTATGATGGACAGATGCACTTTTATGATGGACAGATGCATTTTTATGATGGACAGATGCACTTTTATAATGGACAGATGCACTTTTATGATGGACAGATGCATTTTTATGATGGATAGATGCACTTTTATGATGGACAGATGCACTTTTATGATGGACAGATGCACTTTTATGATGGACAGATGCATTTTTATGATGGACAGATGCTCTTTTGTGATGGACAGATGCATTTTATGATGGACAGATGCATTTTATGATGGACAGATGCATTTTTATGATGGACAGATGCATTTTTATGATGGACAGATGCACTTTTATGATGGACAGATGCATTTTTATGATGGACAGATGCATTTTTATGATGGACAGATGCATTTTTATGATGGACAGATGCATTTTTATGATGGATAGATGCACTTTTATGATGGATAGATGCACTTTTATGATGGACAGATGCACTTTTATGATGGACAGATGCACTTTTATGATGGACAGATGCACTTTTATGATGGACAGATGCATTTTTATGATGGACAGATGCACTTTTATGATGGACATATGCATTTTTATGATGGACAGATGCACTTTTATGATGGACAGATGCATTTTTATGATTGACAGATTCACTTTTATGATGGACGGATGCACTTTTATGATGGACGGATGCACTTTTATGATGGATGGATGCACTTTTATGATGGACGGATGCACTTTTATAATGGACAGATGCATTTTTATGATGGATAGATGCACTTTTATGATGGATGGATGCACTTTTATGATGGACGGATGCATTTTTATGATGGACAGATGCACTTTTATGATGGACGGATGCATTTTTATGATGGACAGATGCACTTTTATGATGGATAGATGCACTTATATGATGGATGGATGCACTTTTATGATGGATGGATGCACTTTTATGATGGACGGATGCACTTTTATGACGGACAGATGCACTTTTATGATGGATAGATGCACTTTTATGATGGACAGATGCTTTATGATGGACGGATGCACTTTTATGATGGACGGATGCATTTTTATGATGGACAGATTCACTTTTATGATGGACAGATGCACTTTTATAATGGAAAGATGCACTTTTATGATGGACGGATGCACTTTTATGATGGACGGATGCACTTTTATGATGGATAGATGCACTTTTATGATGGACAGATGCATTTTTATGATGGACAGATTCACTTTTATGATGGACAGATGCATTTTTATGATGGACAGATTCACTTTAATCATGGACGGATGCACTTTTATGATGGATGGATGCACTTTTATGATGGATAGATGCACTTTTATGATGGACAGATGCACTTTTATGATGGACGGATGCACTTTTATGATGGACGGATGCACTTTTATGATGGATAGATGCACTTTTATGATGGACAGATGCATTTTTATGATGGACAGATTCACTTTTATGATGGACAGATGCATTTTTATGATGGACAGATTCACTTTAATCATGGACGGATGCACTTTTATGATGGATAGATGCACTTTTATGATGGACAGATGCTTTATGATGGACGGATGCACTTTTATGATGGACGGATGCATTTTTATGATGGACGGATGCATTTTTATGATGGACAGATGCACTTTTATGATGGACAGATGCACTTTTATGATGGACAGATGCACTTTTATGATGGACAGATGCATTTTATGATGGATAGATGCACTTTTATGATGGACAGATGCACTTTTATGATGGACAGATGCATTTTATGATGGACAGATTCACTTTTATGATGGATGGATGCACTTTTATGATGGATGGATGCACTTTTATGATGGACGGATGCACTTTTATGATGGACAGATGCACTTTTATGATGGATAGATGCACTTTTTATGATGGACAGATGCTTTATGATGGACGGATGCACTTTTATGATGGACGGATGCATTTTTATGATGGACAGATTCACTTTTATGATGTATAGATGCACTTTTATGATGACGGATGCACTTTTATGATGGATGGATGCACTTTTATGATGGATAGATGCACTTTTATGATGGACTGATGCACTTTTATGATGGACGGATGCACTTTTATGATGGACGGATGCACTTTTATGATGGATAGATGCACTTTTATGATGGACAGATGCATTTTTATGATGGACAGATTCACTTTTATGATGGACAGATGCATTTTTATGATGGACAGATTCACTTTTATCATGGACGGATGCACTTTTATGATGGATAGATGCACTTTTATGATGGACAGATGCTTTATGATGGACGGATGCACTTTTATGATGGACGGATGCATTTTATGATGGACAGATGCATTTTTATGATGGACAGATTCACTTTTATGATGGACAGATGCATTTTTATGATGGACAGATGCACTTTTATGATGGACAGATGCATTTTTATGATGGACAGATGCACTTTTATGATGGACAGATGCATTTTTATGATGGATAGATGCACTTTTATGATGGATAGATGCACTTTTATGATGGACAGATGCATTTTTATGATGGACAGATGCACTTTTATGATGGACAGATGCATTTTTATGATGGACAGATGCACTTTTATGATGGACAGATGCATTTTTATGATGGACAGATTCACTTTTATGATGGACGGATGCACTTTTATGATGGACGGATGCACTTTTATGATGGACGGATGCACTTTTATGATGGACGGATGCACTTTTATGATGGACGGATGCACTTTTATGATGGATAAATGCACTTTTATGATGGACAGATGCATTTTTATGATGGACGGATGCACTTTTATGATGGACGGATGCACTTTTATGATGGATAGATGCACTTTTATGATGGACAGATGCATTTTTATGATGGACGGATGCATTTTTATGATGGACGGATGCACTTTTATGATGGATAGATGCACTTTTATGATGGACAGATGCATTTTATGATGGACAGATGCATTTTTATGATGGACAGATGCATTTTTATGATGGACAGATGCACTTTTATGATGGACAGATGCATTTTTATGATGGACAGATGCACTTTTATGATGGACAGATGCTCTTTTATGATGGACAGATGCACTTTTATGATGGACAGATGCATTTTTATGATGGATAGATGCACTTTTATGATGGACAGATGCACTTTTATGATGGACAGATGCACTTTTATGATGGACAGATGCATTTTTATGATGGACAGATGCATTTTTATGATGGACAGATGCATTTTTATGATGGACAGATGCACTTTTATGATGGACAGATGCACTTTTATAATGGACAGATGCACTTTTATGATGGACAGATGCATTTTTATGATGGACAGATGCATTTTTATGATGGATAGATGCACTTTTATGATGGACAGATGCACTTTTATGATGGACAGATGCACTTTTATGATGGACAGATGCATTTTTATGATGGACAGATGCACTTTTATGATGGACATATGCATTTTTATGATGGACAGATGCACTTTTATGATGGACAGATGCATTTTTATGATTGACAGATTCACTTTTATGATGGACGGATGCACTTTTATGATGGACGGATGCACTTTTATGATGGACAGATGCACTATGATGGATGGTTGCATTTTTATGATGGACGGATTCACTTTTATAATGGACAGATGCATTTTTATGATGGATAGATGCACTTTTATGACGGATAGATGCACTTTTATGACGGATAGATGCACTTTTATGATGGACAGATGCACTTATATGATGGATGGATGCACTTATATGATGGACGGATGCATTTTTATGATGGACAGATTCACTTTTATGATGGATAGATGCACTTTTATGATGGATGGATGCACTTTTATGATGGATGGATGCACTTTTATGATGGACAGATGCTTTATGATGGACGGATGCATTTTTATGATGGACGGATGCACTATGATGGATGGATGCATTTTTATGATGGACGGATTCACTTTTATAATGGACAGATGCATTTTTATGATGGATAGATGCACTTTTTTGATGGATGAATGCACTTTTATGATGGACGGATGCACTTTTATGCTGGATAGATGCACTTTTTTGATGGATGAATGCACTTTTATGATGGATAGATGCACTTTTATGATGGACAGATGCACTTATATGATGGATGGATGCACTTATATGATGGACGGATGCATTTTTATGATGGACAGATTCACTTTTATGATGGATAGATGCACTTTTATGATGGATGGATGCACTTTTATGATGGATGGATGCACTTTTATGATGGACGGATGCACTTTTATGATGGACAGATGCACTTTTATGATGGATAGATGCACTTTTATGATGGACAGATGCTTTATGATGGACGGATGCACTTTTATGATGTACGGATGCATTTTCATGATGGACAGATTCACTTTTATGATGGATAGATGCACTTTTATGATGGACAGATGCTTTATGATGGACGGATGCACTTTTATGATGGACGGATGCATTTTTATGATGGACAGATTCACTTTTATGATGGACAGATGCACTTTTATGATGACGGATGCACTTTTATGATGGATGGATGCACTTTTATGATGGATAGATGCACTTTTATGATGGACAGATGCACTTTTATGATGGACGGATGCACTTTTATGATGGACGGATGCACTTTTATGATGGATAGATGCACTTTTATGATGGACAGATGCACTTTTATGATGGACAGATGCATTTTTATGATGGACAGATTCACTTTTATGATGGACAGATGCATTTTTATGATGGACAGATTCACTTTTATCATGGACGGATGCACTTTTATGATGGATAGATGCACTTTTATGATGGACAGATGCTTTATGATGGACGGATGCACTTTTATGATGGACGGATGCATTTTTATGATGGACAGATTCACTTTTATGATGGATGGATGCACTTTTATGATGGACAGATGCACTTTTATGATGGACGGATGCACTTTTATGATGACGGATGCACTTTTATGATGGATGGATGCACTTTTATGATGGATAGATGCACTTTTATGATGGATAGATGCACTTTTATGATGGACAGATGCTTTATGATGGACGGATGCACTTTTATGATGGACGGATGCATTTTTATGATGGACAGATGCATTTTTATGATGGACAGATTCACTTTTATGATGGACAGATGCATTTTTATGATGGACAGATGCACTTTTATCATGGACGGATGCACTTTTATGATGGACGGATGCACTTTTATGATGGATAGATGCACTTTTATGATGGACAGATGCTCTTTTATGATGGACAGATGCACTTTTATGATGGACAGATGCACTTTTATGATGGACAGATGATAGATGCACTTTTATGATGGATAGATGCACTTTTATGATGGACAGATGCACTTTTATGATGGATAGATGCACTTTTATGATGGATAGATGCACTTTTATGATGGACGGATGCACTTTTATGATGGACAGATGCACTTTTATGATGGACGGATGCATTTTTATGATGGACAGATGCACTTTTATGATGGATAGATGCACTTTTATGATGGACAGATGCACTTTTATGATGGATAGATGCACTTTTATGATGGATAGATGCACTTTTATGATGGATAGATGCACTTTTATGATGGATAGATGCACTTTTATGATGGACGGATGCACTTTTATGATGGACATGCACTTTTATGATGGACAGATGAACTTTTATGATGGATAGATGCACTTTTATGATGGACATGCACTTTTATGATGGACAGATGCACTTTTATGATGGATAGATGCACTTTTATGATGGATAGATGCTCTTTTATGATGGATAGATGCACTTTTATGATGGATAGATGCTCTTTTATGATGGATAGATGCACTTTTATGATGGACATGCACTTTTATGATGGACAGATGCACTTTTATGATGGATAGATGCACTTTTATGATGGATAGATGCTCTTTTATGATGGACATGCACTTTTATGATGGACAGATGCACTTTTATGATGGATAGATGCACTTTTATGATGGATAGATGCTCTTTTATGATGGATAGATGCACTTTTATGATGGACAGATGCACTTTTATGATGGACAGATGCACTTTTATGATGGACAGATGGACAGATGCACTTTTATGATGGACAGATGCACTTTTATGATGGATAGATGGACATGCACTTTTATGATGGACAGATGCACTTTTATGATGGATAGATGCACTTTTATGATGGATAGATGCACTTTTATGATGGACGGATGCACTTTTATGATGGACATGCACTTTTATGATGGACAGATGCACTTTTATGATGGATAGATGCACTTTTATGATGGATAGATGCACTTTTATGATGGATAGATGCTCTTTTATGATGGATAGATGCACTTTTATGATGGACAGATGCACTTTTATGATGGATAGATGCACTTTTATGATGGACGGATGCACTTTTATGATGGACATGCACTTTTATGATGGACAGATGCACTTTTATGATGGACAGATGCACTTTTATGATGGATAGATGCACTTTTATGATGGACAGATGCACTTTTATGATGGATAGATGGACATGCACTTTTATGATGGACAGATGCACTTTTATGATGGATAGATGCACTTTTATGATGGATAGATGCACTTTTATGATGGACGGATGCACTTTTATGATGGACATGCACTTTTATGATGGACAGATGCACTTTTATGATGGATAGATGCACTTTTATGATGGATAGATGCACTTTTATGATGGATAGATGCTCTTTTATGATGGATAGATGCACTTTTATGATGGACAGATGCACTTTTATGATGGATAGATGCACTTTTATGATGGACGGATGCACTTTTATGATGGACGGATGCATTTTTATGATGGACAGATTCACTTTTATGATGGATAGATGCACTTTTATGATGGACGGATGCACTTTAATGATGGACGGATGCACTTTTATGATGGATAGATGCTCTTTTATGATGGATAGATGCATTTTTATGATGGACAGATTCACTTTTATGATGGACAGATGCATTTTTATGATGGACAGATTCACTTTTATAATGGACAGATGCATTTTTATGATGGACAGATGCACTTTTATCATGGACGGATGCACTTTTATGATGGACGGATGCACTTTTATGATGGATAGATGCACTTTTATGATGGACAGATGCTCTTTTATGATGGATAGATGCACTTTTATGATGGACAGATGCACTTTTATGATGGATAGATGCACTTTTATGATGGACAGATGCACTTTTATGATGGACAGATGCACTTTTATGATGGACAGATGCACTTTTATGATGGACAGATGCACTTTTATGATGGACAGATGCTCTTTTATGATGGACAGATGCATTTTATGATGGACAGATGCATTTTATGATGGACAGATGCATTTTTATGATGGACAGATGCATTTTTATGATGGACAGATGCACTTTTATGATGGACAGATGCATTTTTATGATGGACAGATGCATTTTTATGATGGACAGATGCATTTTTATGATGGACAGATGCACTTTTATGATGGACAGATGCATTTTTATGATGGACAGATGCACTTTTATAATGGACAGATGCACTTTTATGATGGACAGATGCATTTTTATGATGGATAGATGCACTTTTATGATGGATAGATGCACTTTTATGATGGACAGATGCATTTTTATGATGGACAGATGCACTTTTATGATGGACAGATGCACTTTTATGATGGACAGATGCACTTTTATGATGGACAGATGCATTTTTATGATGGACAGATGCACTTTTATGATGGACAGATGCATTTTTATGATGGATAGATGCACTTTTATGATGGACAGATGCACTTTTATGATGGACAGATGCTCTTTTATGATGGACAGATGCATTTTTATGATGGACAGATGCATTTTTATGATGGACAGATGCATTTTTATGATGGACAGATGCATTTTTATGATGGACAGATGCACTTTTATGATGGACAGATGCATTTTTATGATGGACAGATGCACTTTTATAATGGACAGATGCACTTTTATGATGGACAGATGCATTTTTATGATGGATAGATGCACTTTTATGATGGATAGATGCACTTTTATGATGGACAGATGCACTTTTATGATGGACAGATGCACTTTTATGATGGACAGATGCATTTTTATGATGGACAGATGCTCTTTTATGATGGACAGATGCATTTTATGATGGACAGATGCATTTTATGATGGACAGATGCATTTTTATGATGGACAGATGCATTTTTATGATGGACAGATGCACTTTTATGATGGACAGATGCATTTTTATGATGGACAGATGCATTTTTATAATGGACAGATGCACTTTTATGATGGACAGATGCATTTTTATGATGGATAGATGCACTTTTATGATGGATAGATGCACTTTTATGATGGACAGATGCACTTTTATGATGGACAGATGCACTTTTATGATGGACAGATGCACTTTTATGATGGACAGATGCATTTTTATGATGGACAGATGCACTTTTATGATGGACATATGCATTTTTATGATGGACAGATGCACTTTTATGATGGACAGATGCATTTTTATGATTGACAGATTCACTTTTATGATGGACGGATGCACTTTTATGATGGACGGATGCACTTTTATGATGGATGGATGCACTTTTATGATGGACGGATGCACTATGATGGATGGATGCATTTTTATGATGGACGGATTCACTTTTATAATGGACAGATGCATTTTTATGATGGATAGATGCACTTTTATGATGGATGGATGCTCTTTTATGATGGACGGATGCATTTTTATGATGGACAGATGCACTTTTATGATGGACGGATGCATTTTTATGATGGACAGATGCACTTTTATGATGGATAGATGCACTTTTATGATGGATGGATGCACTTTTATGATGGATGGATGCACTTTTATGATGGACGGATGCACTTTTATGACGGACAGATGCACTTTTATGATGGATAGATGCACTTTTATGATGGACGGATGCATTTTTATGATGGACAGATTCACTTTTATGATGGACAGATGCACTTTTATAATGGAAAGATGCACTTTTATGATGGACAGATGCACTTTTATGATGGACAGATACACTTTTATGATGGACAGATGCACTTTTATGATGGATGGATGCATTTTTATGATGGACAGATTCACTTTTATGATGGACAGATGCACTTTTATAATGGAAAGATGCACTTTTATGATGGACAGATGCACTTTTATGATGGACAGATGCACTTTTATGATGGACAGATGCACTTTTATGATGGACAGATGCACTTTTATGATGGACAGATGCACTTTTATGATGGACGGATGCATTTTTATGACGGACAGATGCACTTTTATGATGGACAGATGCACTTTTATGATGGACGGATGCATTTTTATGATGGACAGATTCACTTTTATGATGGACAGATGCACTTTTATAATGGAAAGATGCACTTTTATGATGGACAGATGCACTTTTATGATGGACAGATGCACTTTTATGATGGACGGATGCACTTTTATGATGGACGGATGCACTTTTATGATGGATAGATGCACTTTTATGATGGACAGATGCATTTTTATGATGGACAGATTCACTTTTATGATGGACAGATGCATTTTTATGATGGACAGATTCACTTTAATCATGGACGGATGCACTTTTATGATGGATAGATGCACTTTTATGATGGACAGATGCTTTATGATGGACGGATGCACTTTTATGATGGACGGATGCATTTTTATGATGGACGGATGCATTTTTATGATGGACAGATGCACTTTTATGATGGACAGATGCACTTTTATGATGGATAGATGCACTTTTATGATGGACAGATGCATTTTTATGATGGACGGATGCATTTTTATGATGGACGGATGCACTTTTATGATGGATAGATGCACTTTTATGATGGACAGATGCATTTTATGATGGACAGATGCATTTTTATGATGGACAGATGCATTTTTATGATGGACAGATGCACTTTTATGATGGACAGATGCATTTTTATGATGGACAGATGCACTTTTATGATGGACAGATGCTCTTTTATGATGGACAGATGCACTTTTATGATGGACAGATGCATTTTTATGATGGATAGATGCACTTTTATGATGGACAGATGCACTTTTATGATGGACAGATGCACTTTTATGATGGACAGATGCATTTTTATGATGGACAGATGCATTTTTATGATGGACAGATGCATTTTTATGATGGACAGATGCACTTTTATGATGGACAGATGCACTTTTATAATGGACAGATGCACTTTTATGATGGACAGATGCATTTTTATGATGGACAGATGCATTTTTATGATGGATAGATGCACTTTTATGATGGACAGATGCACTTTTATGATGGACAGATGCACTTTTATGATGGACAGATGCATTTTTATGATGGACAGATGCACTTTTATGATGGACATATGCATTTTTATGATGGACAGATGCACTTTTATGATGGACAGATGCATTTTTATGATTGACAGATTCACTTTTATGATGGACGGATGCACTTTTATGATGGACGGATGCACTTTTATGATGGACAGATGCACTATGATGGATGGTTGCATTTTTATGATGGACGGATTCACTTTTATAATGGACAGATGCATTTTTATGATGGATAGATGCACTTTTATGACGGATAGATGCACTTTTATGACGGATAGATGCACTTTTATGATGGACAGATGCACTTATATGATGGATGGATGCACTTATATGATGGACGGATGCATTTTTATGATGGACAGATTCACTTTTATGATGGATAGATGCACTTTTATGATGGATGGATGCACTTTTATGATGGATGGATGCACTTTTATGATGGACAGATGCTTTATGATGGACGGATGCATTTTTATGATGGACGGATGCACTATGATGGATGGATGCATTTTTATGATGGACGGATTCACTTTTATAATGGACAGATGCATTTTTATGATGGATAGATGCACTTTTTTGATGGATGAATGCACTTTTATGATGGACGGATGCACTTTTATGCTGGATAGATGCACTTTTTTGATGGATGAATGCACTTTTATGATGGATAGATGCACTTTTATGATGGACAGATGCACTTATATGATGGATGGATGCACTTATATGATGGACGGATGCATTTTTATGATGGACAGATTCACTTTTATGATGGATAGATGCACTTTTATGATGGATGGATGCACTTTTATGATGGATGGATGCACTTTTATGATGGACGGATGCACTTTTATGATGGACAGATGCACTTTTATGATGGATAGATGCACTTTTATGATGGACAGATGCTTTATGATGGACGGATGCACTTTTATGATGTACGGATGCATTTTCATGATGGACAGATTCACTTTTATGATGGATAGATGCACTTTTATGATGGACAGATGCTTTATGATGGACGGATGCACTTTTATGATGGACGGATGCATTTTTATGATGGACAGATTCACTTTTATGATGGACAGATGCACTTTTATGATGACGGATGCACTTTTATGATGGATGGATGCACTTTTATGATGGATAGATGCACTTTTATGATGGACAGATGCACTTTTATGATGGACGGATGCACTTTTATGATGGACGGATGCACTTTTATGATGGATAGATGCACTTTTATGATGGACAGATGCACTTTTATGATGGACAGATGCATTTTTATGATGGACAGATTCACTTTTATGATGGACAGATGCATTTTTATGATGGACAGATTCACTTTTATCATGGACGGATGCACTTTTATGATGGATAGATGCACTTTTATGATGGACAGATGCTTTATGATGGACGGATGCACTTTTATGATGGACGGATGCATTTTTATGATGGACAGATTCACTTTTATGATGGATGGATGCACTTTTATGATGGACAGATGCACTTTTATGATGGACGGATGCACTTTTATGATGACGGATGCACTTTTATGATGGATGGATGCACTTTTATGATGGATAGATGCACTTTTATGATGGATAGATGCACTTTTATGATGGACAGATGCTTTATGATGGACGGATGCACTTTTATGATGGACGGATGCATTTTTATGATGGACAGATGCATTTTTATGATGGACAGATTCACTTTTATGATGGACAGATGCATTTTTATGATGGACAGATGCACTTTTATCATGGACGGATGCACTTTTATGATGGACGGATGCACTTTTATGATGGATAGATGCACTTTTATGATGGACAGATGCTCTTTTATGATGGACAGATGCACTTTTATGATGGACAGATGCACTTTTATGATGGACAGATGATAGATGCACTTTTATGATGGATAGATGCACTTTTATGATGGACAGATGCACTTTTATGATGGATAGATGCACTTTTATGATGGATAGATGCACTTTTATGATGGACGGATGCACTTTTATGATGGACAGATGCACTTTTATGATGGACGGATGCATTTTTATGATGGACAGATGCACTTTTATGATGGATAGATGCACTTTTATGATGGACAGATGCACTTTTATGATGGATAGATGCACTTTTATGATGGATAGATGCACTTTTATGATGGATAGATGCACTTTTATGATGGATAGATGCACTTTTATGATGGACGGATGCACTTTTATGATGGACATGCACTTTTATGATGGACAGATGAACTTTTATGATGGATAGATGCACTTTTATGATGGACATGCACTTTTATGATGGACAGATGCACTTTTATGATGGATAGATGCACTTTTATGATGGATAGATGCTCTTTTATGATGGATAGATGCACTTTTATGATGGATAGATGCTCTTTTATGATGGATAGATGCACTTTTATGATGGACATGCACTTTTATGATGGACAGATGCACTTTTATGATGGATAGATGCACTTTTATGATGGATAGATGCTCTTTTATGATGGACATGCACTTTTATGATGGACAGATGCACTTTTATGATGGATAGATGCACTTTTATGATGGATAGATGCTCTTTTATGATGGATAGATGCACTTTTATGATGGACAGATGCACTTTTATGATGGACAGATGCACTTTTATGATGGACAGATGGACAGATGCACTTTTATGATGGACAGATGCACTTTTATGATGGATAGATGGACATGCACTTTTATGATGGACAGATGCACTTTTATGATGGATAGATGCACTTTTATGATGGATAGATGCACTTTTATGATGGACGGATGCACTTTTATGATGGACATGCACTTTTATGATGGACAGATGCACTTTTATGATGGATAGATGCACTTTTATGATGGATAGATGCACTTTTATGATGGATAGATGCTCTTTTATGATGGATAGATGCACTTTTATGATGGACAGATGCACTTTTATGATGGATAGATGCACTTTTATGATGGACGGATGCACTTTTATGATGGACATGCACTTTTATGATGGACAGATGCACTTTTATGATGGACAGATGCACTTTTATGATGGATAGATGCACTTTTATGATGGACAGATGCACTTTTATGATGGATAGATGGACATGCACTTTTATGATGGACAGATGCACTTTTATGATGGATAGATGCACTTTTATGATGGATAGATGCACTTTTATGATGGACGGATGCACTTTTATGATGGACATGCACTTTTATGATGGACAGATGCACTTTTATGATGGATAGATGCACTTTTATGATGGATAGATGCACTTTTATGATGGATAGATGCTCTTTTATGATGGATAGATGCACTTTTATGATGGACAGATGCACTTTTATGATGGATAGATGCACTTTTATGATGGACGGATGCACTTTTATGATGGACGGATGCATTTTTATGATGGACAGATTCACTTTTATGATGGATAGATGCACTTTTATGATGGACGGATGCACTTTTATGATGGACGGATGCACTTTTATGATGGATAGATGCTCTTTTATGATGGATAGATGCATTTTTATGATGGACAGATTCACTTTTATGATGGACAGATGCATTTTTATGATGGACAGATTCACTTTTATAATGGACAGATGCATTTTTATGATGGACAGATGCACTTTTATCATGGACGGATGCACTTTTATGATGGACGGATGCACTTTTATGATGGATAGATGCACTTTTATGATGGACAGATGCTCTTTTATGATGGATAGATGCACTTTTATGATGGACAGATGCACTTTTATGATGGATAGATGCACTTTTATGATGGACAGATGCACTTTTATGATGGACAGATGCACTTTTATGATGGACAGATGCACTTTTATGATGGACAGATGCACTTTTATGATGGACAGATGCTCTTTTATGATGGACAGATGCATTTTATGATGGACAGATGCATTTTATGATGGACAGATGCATTTTTATGATGGACAGATGCATTTTTATGATGGACAGATGCACTTTTATGATGGACAGATGCATTTTTATGATGGACAGATGCATTTTTATGATGGACAGATGCATTTTTATGATGGACAGATGCACTTTTATGATGGACAGATGCATTTTTATGATGGACAGATGCACTTTTATAATGGACAGATGCACTTTTATGATGGACAGATGCATTTTTATGATGGATAGATGCACTTTTATGATGGATAGATGCACTTTTATGATGGACAGATGCATTTTTATGATGGACAGATGCACTTTTATGATGGACAGATGCACTTTTATGATGGACAGATGCACTTTTATGATGGACAGATGCATTTTTATGATGGACAGATGCACTTTTATGATGGACAGATGCATTTTTATGATGGATAGATGCACTTTTATGATGGACAGATGCACTTTTATGATGGACAGATGCTCTTTTATGATGGACAGATGCATTTTTATGATGGACAGATGCATTTTTATGATGGACAGATGCATTTTTATGATGGACAGATGCATTTTTATGATGGACAGATGCACTTTTATGATGGACAGATGCATTTTTATGATGGACAGATGCACTTTTATAATGGACAGATGCACTTTTATGATGGACAGATGCATTTTTATGATGGATAGATGCACTTTTATGATGGATAGATGCACTTTTATGATGGACAGATGCACTTTTATGATGGACAGATGCATTTTTATGATGGACAGATGCTCTTTTATGATGGACAGATGCATTTTATGATGGACAGATGCATTTTATGATGGACAGATGCATTTTTATGATGGACAGATGCATTTTTATGATGGACAGATGCACTTTTATGATGGACAGATGCATTTTTATGATGGACAGATGCACTTTTATAATGGACAGATGCACTTTTATGATGGACAGATGCATTTTTATGATGGATAGATGCACTTTTATGATGGATAGATGCACTTTTATGATGGACAGATGCACTTTTATGATGGACAGATGCACTTTTATGATGGACAGATGCACTTTTATGATGGACAGATGCATTTTTATGATGGACAGATGCACTTTTATGATGGACATATGCATTTTTATGATGGACAGATGCACTTTTATGATGGACAGATGCATTTTTATGATTGACAGATTCACTTTTATGATGGACGGATGCACTTTTATGATGGACGGATGCACTTTTATGATGGATGGATGCACTTTTATGATGGACGGATGCACTATGATGGATGGATGCATTTTTATGATGGACGGATTCACTTTTATAATGGACAGATGCATTTTTATGATGGATAGATGCACTTTTATGATGGATGGATGCTCTTTTATGATGGACGGATGCATTTTTATGATGGACAGATGCACTTTTATGATGGACGGATGCATTTTTATGATGGACAGATGCACTTTTATGATGGATAGATGCACTTTTATGATGGATGGATGCACTTTTATGATGGATGGATGCACTTTTATGATGGACGGATGCACTTTTATGACGGACAGATGCACTTTTATGATGGATAGATGCACTTTTATGATGGACGGATGCATTTTTATGATGGACAGATTCACTTTTATGATGGACAGATGCACTTTTATAATGGAAAGATGCACTTTTATGATGGACAGATGCACTTTTATGATGGACAGATACACTTTTATGATGGACAGATGCACTTTTATGATGGATGGATGCATTTTTATGATGGACAGATTCACTTTTATGATGGACAGATGCACTTTTATAATGGAAAGATGCACTTTTATGATGGACAGATGCACTTTTATGATGGACAGATGCACTTTTATGATGGACAGATGCACTTTTATGATGGACAGATGCACTTTTATGATGGACAGATGCACTTTTATGATGGACGGATGCATTTTTATGACGGACAGATGCACTTTTATGATGGACAGATGCACTTTTATGATGGACGGATGCATTTTTATGATGGACAGATTCACTTTTATGATGGACAGATGCACTTTTATAATGGAAAGATGCACTTTTATGATGGACAGATGCACTTTTATGATGGACAGATGCACTTTTATGATGGACGGATGCACTTTTATGATGGACGGATGCACTTTTATGATGGATAGATGCACTTTTATGATGGACAGATGCATTTTTATGATGGACAGATTCACTTTTATGATGGACAGATGCATTTTTATGATGGACAGATTCACTTTAATCATGGACGGATGCACTTTTATGATGGATAGATGCACTTTTATGATGGACAGATGCTTTATGATGGACGGATGCACTTTTATGATGGACGGATGCATTTTTATGATGGACGGATGCATTTTTATGATGGACAGATGCACTTTTATGATGGACAGATGCACTTTTATGATGGACAGATGCACTTTTATGATGGACAGATGCATTTTATGATGGATAGATGCACTTTTATGATGGACAGATGCACTTTTATGATGGACAGATGCATTTTATGATGGACAGATTCACTTTTATGATGGATGGATGCACTTTTATGATGGATGGATGCACTTTTATGATGGACGGATGCACTTTTATGATGGACAGATGCACTTTTATGATGGATAGATGCACTTTTTATGATGGACAGATGCTTTATGATGGACGGATGCACTTTTATGATGGACGGATGCATTTTTATGATGGACAGATTCACTTTTATGATGTATAGATGCACTTTTATGATGACGGATGCACTTTTATGATGGATGGATGCACTTTTATGATGGATAGATGCACTTTTATGATGGACAGATGCACTTTTATGATGGACGGATGCACTTTTATGATGGACGGATGCACTTTTATGATGGATAGATGCACTTTTATGATGGACAGATGCATTTTTATGATGGACAGATTCACTTTTATGATGGACAGATGCATTTTTATGATGGACAGATTCACTTTTATCATGGACAGATGCACTTTTATGATGGACGGATGCACTTTTATGATGGATGGATGCACTTTTATGATGGATAGATGCACTTTTATGATGGACAGATGCTTTATGATGGACGGATGCACTTTTATGATGGACGGATGCATTTTATGATGGACAGATGCATTTTTATGATGGACAGATTCACTTTTATGATGGACAGATGCATTTTTATGATGGACAGATGCACTTTTATGATGGACAGATGCATTTTTATGATGGACAGATGCACTTTTATGATGGACAGATGCATTTTTATGATGGATAGATGCACTTTTATGATGGATAGATGCACTTTTATGATGGACAGATGCATTTTTATGATGGACAGATGCACTTTTATGATGGACAGATGCATTTTTATGATGGACAGATGCATTTTTATGATGGACAGATGCACTTTTATGATGGACAGATTCACTTTTATGATGGACGGATGCACTTTTATGATGGACGGATGCACTTTTATGATGGATGGATGCACTTTTATGATGGATGGATGCACTTTTATGATGGACGGATGCACTTTTATGATGGACGGATGCACTTTTATGATGGACGGATGCACTTTTATGATGGACGGATGCACTTTTATGATGGACGGATGCACTTTTATGATGGATAAATGCACTTTTATGATGGACGGATGCACTTTTATGATGGACGGATGCACTTTTATGATGGATAGATGCACTTTTATGATGGACAGATGCATTTTTATGATGGACGGATGCATTTTTATGATGGACGGATGCACTTTTATGATGGATAGATGCACTTTTATGATGGACAGATGCATTTTATGATGGACAGATGCATTTTTATGATGGACAGATGCATTTTTATGATGGACAGATGCACTTTTATGATGGACAGATGCATTTTTATGATGGACAGATGCACTTTTATGATGGACAGATGCACTTTTATAATGGACAGATGCACTTTTATGATGGACAGATGCATTTTTATGATGGATAGATGCACTTTTATGATGGACAGATGCACTTTTATGATGGACAGATGCTCTTTTATGATGGACAGATGCATTTTTATGATGGACAGATGCACTTTTATGATGGACAGATGCACTTTTATAATGGACAGATGCACTTTTATGATGGACAGATGCATTTTTATGATGGATAGATGCACTTTTATGATGGATAGATGCACTTTTATGATGGACAGATGCACTTTTATGATGGACAGATGCACTTTTATGATGGACAGATGCATTTTTATGATGGACAGATGCACTTTTATGATGGACATATGCATTTTTATGATGGACAGATGCACTTTTATGATGGACAGATGCATTTTTATGATTGACAGATTCACTTTTATGATGGACGGATGCACTTTTATGATGGACGGATGCACTTTTATGATGGACAGATGCACTATGATGGATGGATGCATTTTTATGATGGACGGATTCACTTTTATAATGGACAGATGCATTTTTATGATGGATAGATGCACTTTTATGATGGATGAATGCACTTTTATGATGGACGGATGCATTTTTATGATGGACAGATGCACTTTTATGATGGATAGATGCACTTTTATGACGGATAGATGCACTTTTATGATGGACAGATGCATTTTTATGATGGACGGATGCATTTTTATGATGGACAGATTCACTTTTATGATGGATAGATGCACTTTTATGATGGACAGATGCACTTTTATGATGGATAGATGCACTTTTATGATGGACAGATGCTTTATGATGGACGGATGCATTTTTATGATGGACGGATGCACTATGATGGATGGATGCATTTTTATGATGGACGGATTCACTTTTATAATGGACAGATGCATTTTTATGATGGATAGATGCACTTTTTTGATGGATGAATGCACTTTTATGATGGACGGATGCATTTTTATGATGGACAGATGCACTTTTATGATGGATAGATGCACTTTTATGACGGATAGATGCACTTTTATGATGGACAGATGCACTTTTATGATGGATGGATGCACTTATATGATGGACGGATGCATTTTTATGATGGACAGATTCACTTTTATGATGGATAGATGCACTTTTATGATGGATGGATGCACTTTTATGATGGATGGATGCACTTTTATGATGGATGGATGCACTTATATGATGGACGGATGCATTTTTATGATGGACAGATGCACTTTTATGATGGACAGATGCACTTTTATGATGGATGGATGCACTTATATGATGGACGGATGCATTTTTATGATGGACAGATTCACTTTTATGATGGATAGATGCACTTTTATGATGGATGGATGCACTTTTATGATGGATGGATGCACTTTTATGATGGACGGATGCACTTTTATGATGGACAGATGCACTTTTATGATGGATAGATGCACTTTTATGATGGATGGATGCACTTTTATGATGGATGGATGCACTTTTATGATGGATGAATGCACTTTTATGATGGACGGATGCATTTTTATGATGGACAGATGCACTTTTATGATGGATAGATGCACTTTTATGACGGATAGATGCACTTTTATGATGGACAGATGCACTTATATGATGGACAGATGCACTTTTATGATGGACAGATGCACTTTTATGATGGACAGATGATAGATGCACTTTTATGATGGATAGATGCACTTTTATGATGGACAGATGCACTTTTATGATGGACAGATGCTTTATGATGGACGGATGCACTTTTATGATGGACGGATGCATTTTTATGATGGACAGATTCACTTTTATGATGGACAGATGCTTTATGATGGACGGATGCACTTTTATGATGGACGGATGCATTTTTATGATGGATAGATGCACTTTTATGATGGACAGATGCACTTTTATGATGGACGGATGCACTTTTATGATGGATGGATGCACTTTTATGATGGATAGATGCACTTTTATGATGACGGATGCACTTTTATGATGGATGGATGCACTTTTATGATGGACAGATGCACTTTTATGATGGATGGATGCACTTTTATGATGGATAGATGCACTTTTATGATGACGGATGCACTTTTATGATGGATGGATGCACTTTTATGATGGACAGATGCACTTTTATGATGGACAGATGCACTTTTATGATGGATAGATGCACTTTTATGATGGATGGATGCACTTTTATGATGGACAGATGCACTTTTATGATGGACAGATGCACTTTTATGATGGACGGATGCACTTTTATGATGGATGGATGCACTTTTATGATGGATAGATGCACTTTTATGATGACGGATGCACTTTTATGATGGATAGATGCACTTTTATGATGGACAGATGCACTTTTATGATGGACAGATGCACTTTTATGATGGATAGATGCACTTTTATGATGGATGGATGCACTTTTATGATGGACGGATGCACTTTTATGATGGACGGATGCATTTTTATGATGGACAGATTCACTTTTATGATGGACAGATGCACTTTTATGATGACGGATGCACTTTTATGATGGATGGATGCACTTTTATGATGGACGGATGCACTTTTATGATGGACGGATGCACTTTTATGATGGACAGATGCATTTTTATGATGGACAGATTCACTTTTATGATGGACAGATGCACTTTTATGATGACGGATGCACTTTTATGATGGACAGATGCACTTTTATGATGGACGGATGCACTTTTATGATGGACGGATGCATTTTTATGATGGACAGATTCACTTTTATGATGGACAGATGCACTTTTATGATGACGGATGCACTTTTATGATGGACAGATGCACTTTTATGATGGACGGATGCACTTTTATGATGGACGGATGCACTTTTATGATGGATAGATGCACTTTTATGATGGACAGATGCATTTTTATGATGGACAGATTCACTTTTATGATGGACAGATGCATTTTTATGATGGACAGATTCACTTTTATCATGGACGGATGCACTTTTATGATGGATAGATGCACTTTTATGATGGACAGATGCACTTTTATGATGGACGGATGCACTTTTATGATGGACGGATGCATTTTTATGATGGACAGATTCACTTTTATGATGGACAGATGCTTTATGATGGACGGATGCACTTTTATGATGGACGGATGCATTTTTATGATGGATAGATGCACTTTTATGATGGACAGATGCACTTTTATGATGGACGGATGCACTTTTATGATGACGGATGCACTTTTATGATGGATGGATGCACTTTTATGATGGATAGATGCACTTTTATGATAACGGATGCACTTTTATGATGGATGGATGCACTTTTATGATGGACAGATGCACTTTTATGATGGACAGATGCACTTTTATGATGGACAGATGCTTTTTTATGATGGATAGATGCACTTTTATGATGGACAGATGCATTTTTATGATGGATAGATGCACTTTTATGATGGACAGATGCATTTTTATGATGGACAGATTCACTTTTATGATGGACAGATGCATTTTTATGATGGACAGATTCACTTTTATGATGGACAGATGCATTTTTATGATGGACAGATGCACTTTTATCATGGACGGATGCACTTTTATGATGGACGGATGCACTTTTATGATGGACAGATGCACTTTTATGATGGACAGATGCACTTTTATGATGGACAGATTCACTTTTATGATGGACAGATGCACTTTTATGATGACGGATGCACTTTTATGATGGACAGATGCACTTTTATGATGGATGGATGCACTTTTATGATGGACGGATGCACTTTTATGATGGACGGATGCATTTTTATGATGGACAGATTCACTTTTATGATGGACAGATGCACTTTTATGATGACGGATGCACTTTTATGATGGACAGATGCACTTTTATGATGGACGGATGCACTTTTATGATGGACGGATGCACTTTTATGATGGATAGATGCACTTTTATGATGGACAGATGCATTTTTATGATGGACAGATTCACTTTTATGATGGACAGATGCATTTTTATGATGGACAGATTCACTTTTATCATGGACGGATGCACTTTTATGATGGATAGATGCACTTTTATGATGGACAGATGCTTTATGATGGACGGATGCACTTTTATGATGGACGGATGCATTTTTATGATGGACAGATTCACTTTTATGATGGACAGATGCTTTATGATGGACGGATGCACTTTTATGATGGACGGATGCATTTTTATGATGGATAGATGCACTTTTATGATGGACAGATGCACTTTTATGATGGACGGATGCACTTTTATGATGACGGATGCACTTTTATGATGGATGGATGCACTTTTATGATGGATAGATGCACTTTTATGATGACGGATGCACTTTTATGATGGATGGATGCACTTTTATGATGGACAGATGCACTTTTATGATGGACAGATGCACTTTTATGATGGACAGATGCTTTTTTATGATGGATAGATGCACTTTTATGATGGACAGATGCATTTTTATGATGGATAGATGCACTTTTATGATGGACAGATGCATTTTTATGATGGACAGATTCACTTTTATGATGGACAGATGCATTTTTATGATGGACAGATTCACTTTTATGATGGACAGATGCATTTTTATGATGGACAGATGCACTTTTATCATGGACGGATGCACTTTTATGATGGACGGATGCACTTTTATGATGGACAGATGCACTTTTATGATGGACAGATGCACTTTTATGATGGACAGATGATAGATGCACTTTTATGATGGACAGATGCTCTTTTATGATGGACAGATGCACTTTTATGATGGACAGATGCACTTTTATGATGGACAGATGATAGATGCACTTTTATGATGGATAGATGCACTTTTATGATGGACAGATGCACTTTTATGATGGATAGATGCACTTTTATGATGGATAGATGCACTTTTATGATGGACATGCACTTTTATGATGGACAGATGCACTTTTATGATGGATAGATGGACATGCACTTTTATGATGGACAGATGCACTTTTATGATGGATAGATGCACTTTTATGATGGATAGATGCACTTTTATGATGGACGGATGCACTTTTATGATGGACATGCACTTTTATGATGGACAGATGCACTTTTATGATGGATAGATGGACATGCACTTTTATGATGGACAGATGCACTTTTATGATGGATAGATGCACTTTTATGATGGACAGATGCACTTTTATGATGGACAGATGCACTTTTATGATGGACAGATGCACTTTTATGATGGATAGATGGACATGCACTTTTATGATGGACAGATGCACTTTTATGATGGATAGATGCACTTTTATGATGGATAGATGCACTTTTATGATGGACGGATGCACTTTTATGATGGACATGCACTTTTATGATGGACAGATGCACTTTTATGATGGATAGATGCACTTTTATGATGGATAGATGCTCTTTTATGATGGATAGATGCACTTTTATGATGGACAGATGCACTTTTATGATGGACAGATGCACTTTTATGATGGACAGATGGACAGATGCACTTTTATGATGGATAGATGCACTTTTATGATGGACAGATGCACTTTTATGATGGACAGATGCACTTTTATGATGGACAGATGCACTTTTATGATGGACAGATGCATTTTACGATGGATAGATGCACTTTTATGATGGACAGAAACTTTTATGATGGACAGATGCATTTTTATGATGGACGGATGCATTTTTATGATGGACAGATTCACTTTTATGATGGATAGATGCACTTTTATGATGGATGGATGCACTTTTATGATGGACAGATGCACTTTTATGATGGACGGATGCACTTTTATGATGGACAGATGCACTTTTATGATGGACGGATGCACTTTTATGATGGATGGATGCACTTTTATGATGGATGGATGCACTTTTATGATGGATGGATGCACTTTTATGATGGACAGATGCACTTTTATGATGGATGGATGCACTTTTATGATGGACAGATGCACTTTTATGATGGACGGATGCACTTTTATGATGGATGGATGCACTTTTATGATGGACAGATGCACTTTTATGATGGATAGATGCTTTATGATGGACGGATGCACTTTTATGATGGACGGATGCACTTTTATGATGGATAGATGCACTTTTATGATGGACGGATGCACTTTTATGATGGACGGATGCACTATGATGGATGGATGCATTTTTATGATGGACAGATGCATTTTTATGATGGACGGATGCACTTTTATGATGGATGGATGCACTTTTATGATGGACAGATGCACTTTTATGATGGACGGATGCACTTTTATGATGGATAGATGCACTTTTATGATGGACGGATGCACTTTTATGATGGACGGATGCACTTTTATGATGGATAGATGCTTTATGATGGACGGATGCACTTTTATGATGGACGGATGCATTTTTATGATGGACGGATGCACTTTTATGATGGATAGATGCTTTATGATGGACGGATGCACTTTTATGATGGACAGATGCACTTTTATGATGGACGGATGCACTTTTATGATGGATAGATTCACTTTTATGATGGATAGATGCTTTATGATGGACGGATGCACTTTTATGATGGACAGATGCACTTTATGATGGACAGATGCACTTTTATGATGGATAGATGCACTTTTATGATGGACAGATGCATTTTTATGATGGACAGATTCACTTTTATGATGGACAGATGCATTTTTATGATGGACAGATGCACTTTTATGATGGATAGATGCACTTTTATGATGGACAGATGCATTTTTATGATGGACAGATTCACTTTTATGATGGATAGATGCACTTTTATGATGGACAGATGCATTTTTATGATGGACAGATTCACTTTTATAATGGACAGATGCATTTTTATGATGGACAGATGCACTTTTATCATGGACGGATGCACTTTTATGATGGACAGATGCACTTTTATGATGGATAGATGCATTTTTATGATGGACAGATGCATTTTTATGATGGACAGATGCACTTTTATCATGGACGGATGCACTTTTATGATGGACGGATGCACTTTTATGATGGACAGATGCACTTTTATGATGGATAGATGCACTTTTATGATGGACAGATGCATTTTTATGATGGACAGATGCACTTTTATGATGGACAGATACACTTTTATGATGGACAGATGCATTTTTATGATGGACAGATTCACTTTTATAATGACAGATGCATTTTTATGATGGACAGATTCACTTTTATAATGGACAGATGCATTTTTATGATGGACAGATGCACTTTTATGATGGACAGATTCACTTTTATAATGGACAGATGCATTTTTATGATGGACAGATGCATTTTTATGATGGACAGATTCACTTTTATAATGGACAGATGCATTTTTATGATGGACAGATGCACTTTTATGATGGACAGATGCATTTTTATGATGGACAGATTCACTTTTATGATGGACAGATTCACTTTTATAATGGACAGATGCATTTTTATGATGGACAGATGCATTTTTATGATGGACAGATTCACTTTTATAATGGACAGATGCATTTTTATGATGGACAGATGCACTTTTATGATGGACAGATACACTTTTATGATGGACAGATGCATTTTTATGATGGACAGATTCACTTTTATAATGGACAGATGCACATTTATGATATTTGGATGCACTTTTATACACTTCAATTGAACAACAAGTCCCTGCTATTATAAAGCTTGGAAGAGTCAGGGCATTTTGTAATATAACTGATTGTATTCGTCTGAGAGAAGAATGTCATGCACACCGAGGAAGACTTGAGGGAGAGTAAAATTTAATTTTTGGGTGAACTAACCCCTTTAAGCACAAGCTTACCTCTTTACCACAATGGTAACCATTAAAAAGTCACCATTATGACTTTTTATTATGATATCATAAAACTATAATTCACCAAAGCATGATTTCTTTTTGATGTTGTCCATAGAAATTGTGGACAATTTGAAGGGTGTGTGTGGGTTTTAAACAGAAGACTGGATTAGAAGAGGAGAGTCGGGAGCCCTGACTCCACACACACACACACACACACACACACACACACACACACACACACACACACACACACTCCGGTGTAGTAGGTGGCGATATGTACTATTCACGAGCGTCTGTACGCCGCCATTACCCCAAGAGGAGATTTCCAGTCTCCCGAGCCATTAAACTGAGTCGCCGCGATTTGTTTACGTGTCCATTGATTTGCGCGATTATGTTAATGAGGCCAGCGACTGGAAACTGACTCGTGACAAACACCGGGACTTTACCGGAATATCCCGCACGTGCGATGGCAGTGAAATCGTGGACTCGCCAGGCGGAGGAGAGGCTGATCGAGCTGTGGCAAGAGTCTGCGTGTCTGTACGACATCTCCTCCGCCGATTACCACAACCGGGAGGAGAAGGACCGGCGATGGAGAGAGGTCGCCGATGCGCTTCAGATGCCCGGTAAGTGTTCATTTGAGTAAACATTGATTTAACGTGAGGCACGAAAGCCACGCTACTGCTGATAAACGAGTCTTTGTGTGGTGTTTTAACTGTGAACGAACTAAATCTGGAGCTAGCTCGTTTAAACCTGCCTTTAACCAAATGGCAGGAGTGAGTTACTAGCAAAATACTGAAAAGATTCACCCGAGAAATGTTTGTTTACATGCGTGTGGAGGGAGGCGGGGCTAAGAAATGCGCCACTGTTGCCACAAACTGTGCGCTTTTAAAGGGATAGTTCACCTAAAAAAAATTTAATGTTACATTTTCTCACTCTCAAGTTGTTCCAAACCTGTATGAGTTTCTTTCTTCTGCTGAACACAAAATAAGATATTTTGAAGAATGTTAGTAGGCCTAATCAGACAGCTACTAGTCATCATTGACTTCAATAGTATTTGTTTTCCTATTATAGAAGGGGACTAGTAGCTGTCTGGTTACTAAAGCCGGGCGTACACGGTGCGATTTTTGCTGTCGTACAAGCTCGCAGGCGATTTTTGTAATTTTATTTTTAATTTTTTTTCAATCGCGTGGAAATCATTGATGCTCGTATGGTCGCAGCTCGCATCGTGTGAGAGGAATTACGAGACGAGCTGACCTTGTTAAGAGCACCTCCCGACCTCATGATCATTTCTAAACATGTCGAAAAAGTTTGGGAGCTGTCAGCTTGAATTCGTGCCGTGTTTGCGGTTCAATGAGCCGATGTGTCGATCGATCTGAAGTTGACCAATCAGGAGCTGGAAAACCAGCGCCACGACGAATTTGGACACTTGAAAAAGAGGATAAACTCAAAAGAAGAAAGAAACTCCTTCAGGTTTGGAACAACATAAGGGTGAGAAAATAATGACAGAATTTCATTTTATTTAATTAAATTAAATGTAAATGTATTTTTAATTAAATATCCCTTTAATTTGTGAAATTGTAAAGAATTGCAATTCTGCATATTTTCTGGAATGAAGTGAAGTTTGCAATGGTCAAGCCAACTTTGTTTGCTTGGCTCGAGTGAGATTTTGATGTAAAGCAGAAATACAGTTTGAAATCAATACATTATAGGAATGTAGGAAAATACCAAAGGTAGAATATTCTGTAAAGACACACACAATCAGTCCTCCGATTACAATCACCCGTTTCTGTCATTTATGTAAATTGATGTCATTTCACTGGCTGTTCAACGCATGTGCATTTTGAAGATCTAGTTCAGGTTTATACACAGTCATGCTGTTCATAATTGTAATGTAAGTTATGCAGTGGGGAACGAATGATTACATTAAACACTACAGTAAAGCTCTCTGATGGCATCTAATGTGGGAAGAGTCTCAAATTAAATTCTAGTCCTTTTGAAGTTCAAGGCAAATTGGGTCGGCCCCGTGGTTTCCTCTCTTGCCTTTTATTTTTAAATGCATCTTTAATCTAACATTCATGCACATGTTCAACTAATCCACAACAAACGGATCATCTGCCTGGCCTGTGATGTTCCTCGTGTTTCTTCATGCTTTCATCTTCAACCCGTGTGTTTTAACCCTCAGCCGAGGCGGTGGCGACCAGAGTGGCCTCTCTGAGGACTCAGTATGCGCGTCTGAGGAAGCCGAAACCCAGTGGGAGTGAGATGAAGCCCCTCACGCTGAGGCAGCGATGGCTCCTGAGGGCCCTGGACTTCCTGAAGCCGCACATCGTTCACCGGCGGAACGAGACGCATGTATGTGTTACGAACACACACAACACGTTATATGTCATTAGTGATTCTGAGGGATGAATTACTGAGTTTCCCCACTGATTGCCCATATTAGCCATTCTCCGACCATTGTTTTTGTACACGCATCATTTTGGACATGTATCATGGTATTACCATGTTTTTTGGACATGCATCATAAATACGTGTTTTTGTGCATCATGGTATTACCATGTTTTTTGGACATGCATCATAAATACGTGTTTTTGTGCATCATGGTATTACCATGTTTTTTGCACATGCATCATTGTAATACGTGTTTGAGTGCATCATGGTATTACCATGTTTTTTGCACATGCATCATTGTAATACGTGTTTTAGTGCATCATGGTATTACCATGTCTTTTGGACATGTATCATTGTAATACCATGTTTTTTTGTACACGCATCATGGTATTACCATGTTTTTTGGACATGTTTTTTGGACTTGTATCATTGTATTACGTGTTTTTGTTCATCATGGTATTACCATGTCTTTTGGACATGTATCATTGTAATACCATGTTTTTTTGTACACGCATCATGGTATTACCATGTTTTTTGGACATGTTTTTTGGACATGTATCATTGTAATACGTGTTTTTGTGCATCATGGTATTACCATGTTTTTTGGACATGTATCATTGTATTACCATGTTTTTTGGACATGTATCATTGTATTACCATGTTTTTTGGACATGTATCATGGTATTACCATGTTTTTTGGACACGCATCATGGTATTACCATGTTTTTTGGACATGTATCATTGTAATACGTGTTTTTGTGCATCATGGTATTACCATGTTTTTTGGACATGTATCATTGTAATACGTGTTTTTGTGCATCATGGTATTACCATGTTTTTTGGACATGTATCATTGTATTACCATGTTTTTTGGACATGTATCATGGTATTATCATGTTTTTTGGACATGTATCATGGTATTACCATGTTTTTTGGACATGTATCATGGTATTACCATGTTTTTTGGACATGTATCATGGTATTACCATGTTTTTTGGACATGTATCATGGTATTACCATGTTTTTTGGACACGCATCATGGTATTACCATGTTTTTTGGACATGTATCATTGTAATACGTGTTTTTGTGCATCATGGTATTACCATGTTTTTTGGACATGTATCATGGTATTACCATGTTTTTTGGACATGTATCATTGTATTACCATGTTTTTTGGACATGTATCATGGTATTACCATGTTTTTTGGACATGTATCATGGTATTACCATGTTTTTTGGACATGTATCATGGTATTACCATGTTTTTTGGACACGCATCATGGTATTACCATGTTTTTTGGACATGTATCATTGTAATACGTGTTTTTGTGCATCATGGTATTACCATGTTTTTTGGACATGTATCATGGTATTACCATGTTTTTTGGACATGTATCATGGTATTACCATGTTTTTTGGACATGTATCATTGTAATACCATGTCTTTTGGACATGTATCATTGTAATACCATGTTTTTTGGACATGTATTATTGTAATACCATGTTTTTGTGCATCATGGTATTACCATGTTTTTTGGACATGTATCATTGTAATACGTGTTTTTGTGCATCATGGTATTACCATGTTTTTTGGACATGTATCATTGTAATACGTGTTTTTGTGCATCATGGTATTACCATGTTTTTTGGACATGTATTATTGTAATTCCATGTTTTTTTTGTACACGCATCATGGTATTACCATGTTTTTTGGACATGTTTTTTTGTACACGCATCATGGTATTACCATGTTTTTTGGACATGTATTATTGTAATACCATGTTTTTTTGTACACGCATCATGGTATTACCATGTTTTTGGACATGTATTATTGTAATACCATGTTTTTTTTGGACATGCATCATTGTAATACCATGTTTTTGGACATGTATTATTGTAATACCATGTTTTTTTTGGACATGCATCATGGTGTTACCCTGTTTTTTGGACATGTATCGTTGTATTACCATGTTTTTTGTATCATTGTAATACCATGTTTTTTTTGGACATGCATCATTGTAATACCATGTTTTTTGAACATGTATCATTGTAATACCATGTTTTTTTTGTACACGCATCATGGTATTACCATGTTTTTTGGACATGTATCATTGTAATACCATGTTTTTGGATGTGCATCATGGTATTACCATGTTTTTTGGACATGTATCATTGTAATACCATGTTTTTGGATGTGCATCATGGTATTACCATGTTTTTTGGACATGTATCATGGTATTACCATGTTTTTTGTACGTATCATGGTGTTACATGTATATTAAACATGGTATTACAATGATACATACGACATGTATCATTGTAATACCATGTTTTTTTGGACATGCATCGTGGTATTACCATGTTTTTTGGACATGCATCATTTTAATACCAATTGTTTTGGACGTATCATGGTATTACCATGTTTTTTGGACATGCATCATGGTGTTACCATGTTTTTTGAACATGTATCATTGTATTACCATGTTTCTTTTGGACTTATCATGGAATTACCATGTTTTTTGAACATGTATCATTGTAATACCATGTTTTTTTTGTACACGCATCATGGTATTACCATGTTTTTTGGACTTCTCATGGTGTTACCATGTTTTTTGAACATGTATCATTGTATTACCATGTTTTTTTTGTACACGCATCATGGTATTACCATGTTTTTTGGACTTCTCATGGTGTTACCATGTTTTTTGAACATGTATCATTGTATTACCATGTTTTTTTGGACTTATCATGGAATTACCATGTTTTTTGAACATGTATCATTGTAATACCATGTTTTTTTTGTACACGCATCATGGTATTACCATGTTTTTTGGACATGTATCATTATAATGCCATGTTTTTGGACGTGCATCACGGTATTACCATGTTTTTTGGACAGGTATCATGGTATTACTATGTTTTTTGGACGTATCATGGTGTTACATGTATATTAAACATGGTATTACAATGATACATACAACGTATAATTGTAATACCATGTTTTTTTGGACATGCATCGTGGTATTACCATGTTTTTTGGACGTATCATTGTAATACCATGTTTAATATACATGTAACACCATGATACATACGGCGTATCATTGTAATACCATGTTTTTTTGGACATGCATCGTGGTATTACCATGTTTTTGGACATGCATCATTGTAATACCAATGGTTTTGGACGTATCATGGTAATACCGTGTTTTTTTTTATACGCATCATGGTATTACCATATTTTGGACACTTGTCATGATAATACCATGTTTTTTGAACTGATATACAGTATCTTAAACTATTTTCAGTTTCCGGTTAAATGAAAAATGAATTTTTACTGAAACTAAAGTTTGATGATTCATTAAGTGTAACCGGTCTTCTTCTGCTTCCTGTAGCTGGGTTTGCCGTCCTCTGATAAAGTGGAGGAGTCTGTGGAAGAGTCGGATGAGATGATGCAAGAGACGGACAAAGACATTGACAGTTTCGACTCCATCAGTGTGTGTCTCTCCCCGATGCCCGGCACACCTGACACCGGTATTCCCGAGGAAACGGCCTCGTATTCGCTCTCGCCCCGGAGCACTTCCGGCAAGCGCAGACGCACCTCAGAATCGGACATCGAGCTGCAGAAGCTGGAGGTGTTGAAGCAGATGTCCGCCAAGGTCCTGGAGAATCCTCCTGCGGACGCCGCGGCCGTGTTCGCCAGCCAGGTGGCCATGGAGTACCGGCTGCTGAGCGACCCGATCATCCAGATGCGCGTGCGGAGGAAGATCATGGCCATCCTCTACGAGGCACAAGACTCAGAAAGACATTTCCGGCAGGCAAAGAGACACAGTGAGAGGGAACTGAAAACCGAGGACGATGTGACTTGGATTAATACTAATATATAGATGTCATAGTGTTGTTGAAGTGTTACTCTTTTCTACGTTGTACTGAACTATTTTTCTTAGTTGAATCTTTGAGATGATCTACATGTAAGATAATAAAATAATTTCACCTCATTTCATGTCTGTGTGTGTTTTATTGTATGAAGCTGTATAATCACAGGGATGATGAGACCTTAATCGACACAAACCCTGACTGTACTTTACCACTTTGATATGATGAATGCCATCTAATGCCTTCATTCTGAGCTGAAATACAGCTTCTCTCCAGCAGGGGGCAGCATCATGTACAGGGACAGTTGAACTGCATTCACTAATAATGATCAAATGCACTAAAATAAACCCAAATGGGCTAAACTGGGGTTTTGGAGTTGATTGAAAAAATTTAAACGGTTTTAAAATAAAAACAAAATAACTATTAAATATAAAAATACACACACATATATATGACATTACCGTGTTTTTGGACACTCGTCATGGTAATACCGTGTTTTTGGACACTCGTCATGGTCATACCGTGTTTTTGGACACTCGTCATGGTAATACCGTGTTTTTGGACACTCGTCATGGTCATACCGTGTTTTTGGACACTCGTCATGGTAATACCGTGTTTTTGGACACTCGTCATGGTCATACCGTGTTTTTGGACACTCGTCATGGTCATACCGTGTTTTTGGACACTTGTCATGGTAATACTGTGTTTTAGGACACTAGTCATGGTAATAATGTGTTTTAGGACACTAGTCATGGTAATAATGTGTTTTTGGACACTCGTCATGGTAATACCGTGTTTTTGGACACTCGTCATGGTAATACCATGTTTTTGCACATGCACGTTGGTAATACCACGTTTTTGGACACTTGTCATGGTCATACTGTGTTATTGGACACTCATCATGGTAATACTGTGTTTTAGGACACTAGTCATGGTAATAATGTGTTTTTGGACACTCGTCATGGTAATACTGTGTTTTTGGACACTTGTCATGGTAATACCATGTTTTTGGACACTAGTCATGGTAATAATGTGTTTTTGGACACTCGTCATGGTAATACCGTGTTTTTGGACACTCGTCATGGTAATAATGTGTTTTTGGACACTCGTCATGGTAATACCGTGTTTTTGGACACTCGTCATGGTAATACTGTGTTTTTGGACACTCGTCATGGTCATACCACGTTTTTGGACACTTGTCATGGTAATTGCGTGTTTTTGGACACGGATCATGGTAATACTATGTTTTTGGACACTCGTCATGGTCATACTGTGTTTTTGGACACTCGTCATGGTCATACCGTGTTTTTGGACACTAGTCATTGTAATACCATGTTTTTGCACATGCACGTTGGTAATACCATGTTTTTGGACACTTGTCATGGTAATACCGTGTTTTTGGACACGGATCATGGTAATACTATGTTTTTGGACACTCATCAGGTAATACTGTGTTTTAGGACACTAGTCATGGTAATAATGTGTTTTTGGACACTCGTCATGGTAATACTGTGTTTTTGGACACTTGTCATGGTAATACCATGTTTTTGGACACTAGTCATGGTAATAATGTGTTTTTGGACACTCGTCATGGTAATACCGTGTTTTTGGACACTCGTCATGGTAATACCGTGTTTTTGGACACTCGTCATGGTAATACCGTGTTTTTGGACACTCGTCATGGTAATACTGTGTTTTAGGACACGCGTCATGGTAATACTGTGTTTTAGGACACGCATCATGGTAATACTGTGTTTTAGGACACTCGTCATGGTAATACCGTGTTTTTGGACACTCGTCATGGTAATACTGTGTTTTAGGACACGCATCATGGTAATACCGTGTTTTAGGACACTCGTCATGGTATACCGTGTTTTTGGACACTCGTCATGGTAATAATGTGTTTTGGTTTTTGGACATTCGTCATGGTAATACCGTGTTTTTGGACACTCGTCATGGTAATACTATGTTTTTGCACATGCACGTTGGTAATACCATGTTTTTGGACACTCGTCATGGTAATCCCATGTTTTTGGACACTCGTCATGATAATACCATGTTTTTGGACACGCGTCATGGTAATACCGTGTTTTTGGACACGCATCATGGAAATACCATGTTTTTGGACACGCATCATGGTAATACCGTGTTTTTGGACACGCATCATGGTAATACCGTGTTTTTGGACACGCATCATGGTAATACCGTGTTTTTGGACACGCATCATGGTAATACCGTGTTTTTGGACACGCATCATGGTAATACCATGTTTTTGGACACGCATCATGGTAATACCATGTTTTTGGACACGCATCATGGTAATACCATGTTTTTGGACACTCGTCATAGTAATACCATGTTTTTGCACATGCACGTTGGTAATACCATGTTTTTGGACACTCGTCATGGTAATACCGTGTTTTTGGACACGCGTCATGGTAATACTGTGTTTTTGGACACTCGTCATGGTAATACTGTGTTTTTGGACACTAGTCATGGTAATACTGTGTTTTTGGACACTCGTCATGGTAATACTGTGTTTTTGGACACTTGTCATGGTAATACCATGTTTTTGGACACTAGTCATGGTAATAATGTGTTTTTGGACACTCGTCATGGTAATACCGTGTTTTTGGACACTCGTCATGGTAATACCGTGTATTTGGACACTCGTCATGGTAATACTGTGTTTTAGGACACGCGTCATGGTAATACTGTGTTTTAGGACACTCGTCATGGTAATACCGTGTTTTTGGACACTCGTCATGGTAATACTGTGTTTTAGGACACGCGTCATGGTAATACTGTGTTTTAGGACACGCATCATGGTAATACCGTGTTTTAGGACACTCGTCATGGTAATACCATGTTTTTGGACACTCGTCATGGTAATACCGTGTTTTTGGACACTCGTCATGGTAATAATGTGTTTTGGTTTTTGGACATTCGTCATGGTAATACCGTGTTTTTGGACACTCGTCATGGTAATACTATGTTTTTGCACATGCACGTTGGTAATACCATGTTTTTGGACACTCGTCATGGTAATACCATGTTTTTGGACACTCGTCATGATAATACCATGTTTTTGGACACTAGTCATGGTAATACCGTGTTTTTGGACACCCATCATGGTAATACATGTTTTTGGACACTCGTCATGGTAATACCGTGTTTTTGGACACTAGTCATGGTAATACCGTGTTTTTGGACACGCATCATGGAAATACCATGTTTTTGGACACGCATCATGGTAATACCGTGTTTTTGGACACGCATCATGGTAATACCGTGTTTTTGGACACGCATCATGGTAATACCGTGTTTTTGGACACCCATCATGGTAATACCGTGTTTTTGGACACGCATCATGGTAATACCATGTTTTTGGACATGCATCATGGTAATACCATGTTTTTGGACACGCATCATGGTAATACCATGTTTTTGGACACGCATCATGGTAATACCATGTTTTTGGACACTCGTCATGGTAATACCGTGTTTTTGCACATGCACGTTGGTAATACCATGTTTTTGGACACTCGTCATGGTAATACCGTGTTTTTGGACACGCGTCATGGTAATACAGTGTTTTTGGACACTCGTCATGGTAATACTGTGTTTTTAGACACTAGTCATGGTAATACCATGTTTTTGGACACGGATCATGGAAATACCGTGTTTTTGGACACTCATCATGGTAATACCATGTTTTTGGACATGTCTCATGGTAATACCATGTTTTTGGACACTCGTCATGGTAATACCGTGTTTTTGGACACTCGTCATGGTAATACTGTGTTTTTGGACACTCGTCATGGTAATACTGTGTTTTTGGACACTCGTCATGGTAATACTATGTTTTTGCACATGCACGTTGGTAATACCATGTTTTTGGACACTCGTCATGATAATACCATGTTTTTGGACACTAGTCATGGTAATACCGTGTTTTTGGACATGTCTCATGGTAATACCATGTTTTTGGACACTCGTCATGGTAATACCGTGTTTTTGGACACTCGTCATGATAATACCATGTTTTTGGACATGTCTCATGGTAATACCATGTTTTTGGACACTCGTCATGGTAATACCGTGTTTTTGGACACTCGTCATGGTAATACTGTGTTTTTGGACACTCGTCATGGTAATACTGTGTTTTTGGACACTCGTCATGGTAATACTATGTTTTTGCACATGCACGTTGGTAATACCATGTTTTTGGACACTCGTCATGATAATACCATGTTTTTGGACACTAGTCATGGTAATACCGTGTTTTTGGACACCCATCATGGTAATAATGGGTGGTAATAAACTGCTGAAATCTGTCATGTTGCGCCACGTTATAGACCAGGCAGAACAATCCTTCCAACCACTATAGATAGATTCTCAAATAGCTTACCTGATCTGTCTCAGCTGCTCAGTGAACCCAAACAAACAGATGAACTAAAGGAAATGACTAGCAGTATGAGCACCATTTTCTCTAGTAGATTAGAAATTGTAGCACCAATTAGATTAAAAAAGGTTAGAGAGAAAACTAAAGCACCATGGTACAACAGTGCTACACATGTTATCAAGAGAGAAACTCGTAACTTAGAGCGTAAATGGAAACAAACTAATTTAGAGGTTTTTAGAATCGCGTGGAAAGATAGTATGTCACGTTATAAAAAGGCCCTGAAAGCAGCCAGGGCTGAGCATCTCCGCAAACTAATAGAAAATAACCAAAATAATCCAAGGTTTTTATTTAACACTGTGGCTAGACTAACAAATAAACAAGCATCGCCTGAACAAAATATTCCGTTACAGTTTAGTAGTAATGATTTTATGAATTTCTTCACTGAGAAAATAGAAAGCATCAGAAACAAAATTGTAAATGTACAATCATTAATGATGTCTTATGATTCAACCGCAATTATCGCCCCTCAAGAACTACTACACCGCTTTACAACTATAGGACAGGAAGAGCTAAATAAACTTATCATTGCATCTAAACCAACAACATGTTTATTAGATCCAATACCCACTAAACTACTGAAAGAGTTGTTACCTGTAGTGGAAGAGCCTCTTCTCAATATTATTAACTCGTCTTTATCTTTAGGTCATGTTCCAAGAATATTCAAGCAGTCATAAAACCTCTCAATAAGAAGCCACAATTAGATCATAATAACCTAGCAAATTACAGACCAATTTCAAATCTTCCATTTATGTCTAAAATACTAGAAAAAGTTGTGTCTACTCAATTGTGCTCTTTCTTGCAAGAAAATGATATCTATGAAAAATTTCAATCAGGATTCAGGCCGCATCACAGCACAGAAACCGCGCTCGTTAAAATCACAAATGATTTACTTCTAGCTTCTGACCAAGGCTGTATCTCAATACTAGTTCTACTCGATCTTAGTGCTGCGTTCGATACTATAGAATAGTATAGATCATAAAATACTATTAGATCGACTTCAAAATTACACTGGTGTTCAGGGACAGGCATTAAACTGGTTTAGATCGTACTTATCAGACCGCTACCATTTTGTCTGTCTAAATGGGGAAAAATCAAAGATAACATCAGTAGACTATGGGGTGCCGCAAGGCTCCGTGCTAGGCCCTCTGCTATTCTCAATATATATGCTGCCACTTGGTAATATTATAAGAAAACATGGAATTAATTTCCACTGTTATGCTGATGACACTCAATTATATATTTCATCACGACCAGATGAAAACGCAAAATTATCTAAACTGACAGCGTGTGTTGATGATATTAAACACTGGATGACGTGTAATTTTCAGCTATTGAATTCAGATAAAACGGAGGTATTACTTATTGGTCCAAAAAACTGCCCACAAAACCTCTCACAATACAACTTTAACGTGGAAGGATGTCCTGTCACTTTATCCACTACAGTAAAAGACCTGGGTGTTATATTAGACCGCAACTTGTCTTTCGAAAATCATATTTCATATGTTACAAGAACGGCATTTTTCCACCTTAGAAACATTGCTAAGCTACGTAACATGCTATCTATTTCTGATGCAGAAAAGTTAGTTCATGCATTCATGACCTCGAGACTAGATTACTGTAATGCTTTATTAGCTGGTTGTCCTGCATCATCAATAAACAAGCTACAGTTAGTCCAAAAGAGTTCTTACTAGGTCAAGAAAATATGATCATATGACACCAATTTGATCATCTCTACACTGGTTACCTATTAAGTTCCGTATCAATTACAAAGTATTGCTACTGACCTATAAAGCCCTAAATGGTTTAGCTCCAGTGTATTTAACAGATCTTTTATTGCCCTACAATCCATCGCGCTCTTTAAGATCACTAAACTCGAGGCTTCTGGTCATTCCTAGGATATCTAAGTCCACTAAAGGAGGGAGGGCATTTTCACATTTAGCTCCTAAACTCTGGAATAGTCTTCCTGATATTGTTCGAGGTTCAGACTCGCTGTCCCAGTTTAAAACTAGATTAAAGACGCATCTCTTTAGCCAAGCATTCACATTATAAATACGTTTTATACTACAGTTAAATCGCACCAACAGCATTAATATTCTGAACAGCAGCTATGCTAATTATTTCCCATCTGCTTTTCTGTTGTTATCTCGGGACACTAGTCCAGTTTGTATCAGCCTCTCATGGAGACTTCAGATGCCCCAACACCTGTGATGAGACGACTCGACGCCTGTGAAGAGACGACTCAATGCCAGCGCTGTTATGGCCTAAAATAATACATGATTGATTAACTTATCCTAGCATTTTTCTTAAACATTCTCTTTCTAACATTTTTCAATGTACATTTATGAAATGCACTTTCTGTGAAGCTGCTTTGAAACAATGTGTATTGTGAAAAGCGCTATACAAATAAATTTGAATTGAATTGAATTGAATTGAATTGAATAATACCATGTTTTTGGACACTCGTCATGGTAATACCGTGTTTTTGGACACGCATCATGGTAATACCATGTTTTTGCACATGCACGTTGGTAATACCATGTTTTTGGACACTCGTCATGGTAATACCATGTTTTTGCACATGCACGTTGGTAATACCATGTTTTTGCACATGCACGTTGGTAATACCATGTTTTTGGACACTCGTCATGGTAATACCGTGTTTTTGGACACGCGTCATGGTAATACCGTGTTTTTGGACACTAGTCATGGTAATACCATGTTTTTGCACACTAGTCATGGTAAAACCGTGTTTTTGGACACTCGTCATGGTAATACTGTGTTTTTGCACACTCGTCATGGTAATACTGTGTTTTTGGACATGCATCATGGTAATACTGTGTTTTTGGACACTCGTCATGGTAATACTGTGTTTTTGGACACTAGTCATGGTAATACTGTGTTTTTGGACATGCATCATGGTAATACCATGTTTTTGGACACTCGTCATGGTAATACCGTGTTTTTGGACACTAGTCATGGTAATACTGTGTTTTTGGACATGCATCATGGTAATACTGTGTTTTTGGACACTAGTCATGGTAATACTGTGTTTTTGGACACTAGTCATGGTAATACTGTGTTTTTGGACACTAGTCATGGTAATACTGTGTTTTTGGACACTAGTCATGGTAATACTGTGTTTTTGGACATGCATCATGGTAATACTGTGTTTTTGGACATGTATCATGGTAATGCCATGTTTTTGCACACTCGTCATGGTAATACCGTGTTTTTGCACACTAGTCATGGTAATACTGTGTTTTTGGACATGCATCATGGTAATACTGTGTTTTTGGACATGTATCATGGTAATGCCATGTTTTTGCACACTCGTCATGGTAATACTGTGTTTTTGGACACTAGTCATGGTAATACTGTGTTTTTGGACACTAGTCATGGTAATACTGTGTTTTTGGACACTAGTCATGGTAATACTGTGTTTTTGGACATGTATCATGGTAATGCCATGTTTTTGCACACTCGTCATGGTAATACTGTGTTTTTGCACACTAGTCATGGTAATACTGTGTTTTTGGACACTAGTCATGGTAATACTGTGTTTTTGGACATGCATCATGGTAATGCCATGTTTTTGCACACTCGTCATGGTAATACTGTGTTTTTGCACACTAGTCATGGTAATACTGTGTTTTTGCACACTAGTCATGGTAATACTGTGTTTTTGCACACTCGTCATGGTAATACTGTGTTTTTGCACACTAGTCATGGTAATACTGTGTTTTTGCACACTAGTCATGGTAATACTGTGTTTTTGCACACTAGTCATGGTAATACTGTGTTTTTGCACACTCGTCATGGTAATACTGTGTTTTTGCACACTAGTCATGGTAATACTGTGTTTTTGCACACTAGTCATGGTAATACTGTGTTTTTGCACACTAGTCATGGTAATACTGTGTTTTTGGACATGCATCATGGTAATGCCATGTTTTTGCACACTCGTCATGGTAATACTGTGTTTTTGCACACTAGTCATGGTAATACTGTGTTTTTGCACACTAGTCATGGTAATACCGTGTTTTTGGACACTAGTCATGGTAATACCGTGTTTTTGCACACTAGTCATGGTAATACCGTGTTTTTGCACACTAGTCATGGTAATACTGTGTTTTTGCACACTAGTCATGGTAATACCGTGTTTTTGCACACTAGTCATGGTAATACCGTGTTTTTGCACACTAGTCATGGTAATACTGTGTTTTTGGACATGCATCATGGTAATGCCATGTTTTTGCACACTCGTCATGGTAATACTGTGTTTTTGCACACTAGTCATGGTAATACTGTGTTTTTGCACACTAGTCATGGTAATACCGTGTTTTTGCACACTAGTCATGGTAATACTGTGTTTTTGGACACTAGTCATGGTAATACTGTGTTTTTGGACATGCATCATGGTAATGCCATGTTTTTGCACACTCGTCATGGTAATACCGTGTTTTTGCACACTAGTCATGGTAATACTGTGTTTTTGCACACTAGTCATGGTAATACCGTGTTTTTGGACACTAGTCATGGTAATACTGTGTTTTTGGACACTAGTCATGGTAATACTGTGTTTTTGAACACTAGTCATGGTAATACTGTGTTTTTGGACACTAGTCATGGTAATACTGTGTTTTTGGACACTAGTCATGGTAATACTGTGTTTTTGAACACTAGTCATGGTAATACCATGTTTTTGCACATGCACGTTGGTAATACCATGTTTTTGGCCACGGATCATGGAAATACCATGTTTTTGGACACTCATCATGGTAATACCATGTTTTTGGACACTCGTCATGGTAATACCATGTTTTTGGACACTCGTCATGGTAATACCATGTTTTTGGACACTCATCATGGTAATACCATGTTTTTGGACACTCGTCATGGTAATACCATGTTTTTGGACATGCATCATGGTAATACCATGTTTTTGCACACTTTAGAATAAAGGATCTAAAGGATAAACAATGCAGATTTATTTTTACAGCCATATTTGATCATATTTACAAATTAATTCTGACCACAACTGTACATATGTGTGCGTTACATTAACATTTTACATGTAAAGATTTGATAATGATTTGATAGTGCACATGATAATACAACTTTCAGTATGAAAACAGACTAGAAGATGAAGCGCGAGTGACTGGATTCAGCTGCTGTCTCTGATAACACTGAACCTTGGCGTGTACTTCTGTTATTGTTACTCGGCCCTGTTTGAGCTCATGGAGCGAGAGCAGAGGAAACACTCCTCCCTCACGCCCTCCGTCTGACAGCAGAAAACCTCTTATCCTCTATTGGTGAAGCTGCACTGGTCAAGTGAAGATAAAGACAGTGGATGAGAGGCAGAAGAGCTCGCAGATGAAAGAGGAAAGATGTTCCCATCAGAGAAGTAAAAACACGAATGACTAGCATTATAAAGAGCGCTGAGAGCTCTGTAATGCTCCGTAATGAGCAGATGTGAGAGAAAACAGAATGAACAATTAGGAGAAAACAGGAAGTCGCATCTTTCCCTGTGATGGTAATGATGCACAGCACTGAAAGAGTGTGAATTTAGGTCACCCCGCCTTCCCATCATCCCCCATCCAAATGGAAACAGAGAGAGAGAGAGAAAGAGAGAGAGAGCGAAAGAGACGTGCTGCAGGAGTGAAGGAGCAGCGAACTTCCTCTCACAATGTCCACTTCCTGTCAGATGCTCACATCTCTGTGATGTTAAACTGGACCCTGAGAGACTGGTTAACTCACCACTGGGGTTTCACTGGGGCTAGTTGTCACAATTGATATACTATAGCACACATACTATTACACTATATTGCCTAAAGTTTTGGTTTGAGGAGCACAACAATGAGTTTGAGGTGTTGACTTGGCCTCCAAATTCCCCAGATCTCAATCCAATCGAGCACCTGTGGGATGTGCCGAACAAACAAGTCTGATCCATGGAGCCCCCACCTCAAAACTTACAGGACTTAAAGGATCTGCTGCTAACATCTTGGTGCCAGATACCACAGCACAGGGGTCTAGTGGAGTCCATGCCTCGACGGGTCAGGGCTGTTTCGGCAGCAAAAGAGGGACAACACAATATTAGGAAGGTGGTCATAATGTAATGCCTGATCGGCGGACACACACGTACACATACAACACAAGACAAAACAGATTGAACTGAAGGCCTTAAATACAGAAGATAATGAACTCAATATGACCATGACAACCAAACAAAAGATAACACAGTCCTTGAAAATGAAACCAAAACACTGACAAAACATGACAATATATTCTTTATAAAATGTATTTATTTATTTATTTATATATTTTTTTATTTATTGATTGATTTATATTATTTAATATATTTACGTAGAATTAAATAAATGTGGAGAAGAAACAAATAGAAGAAGCAAAAAATCAACTGTTTTAATTGGTACAAGCATATATTTTTAAGGAAAAACATTAAGAAGTGTTTGTTTTGGCCCCTGGATATATCCATGTTTGTGCATCTGCATCATAAAGACAGGAAGTGAACTGCTCGTCTTTTCTCACCCAATCCTGTGAGTGAAACGGAGAAGGTTGGAAAAGGACATTTGTGTGAGTGACTCAGCGGTCATTAAGAGCCATTAAACCTCCTCCTCCTCCAGCAGATCCAGGCCTGCAGGCATGACCCACGGCTGATCGGGGCCCCTGGGGACGTCTGACGGAGACCCTCAATGAAAGCTAATCCAGCGTAAGCATCTTCATCAGCCCGGCCTGCTGTTATCAGCCTGCTCCGCTTACATTCATTATATAGCTGCTGTGGTAAATACAACACTGAGAGGTACACACATCATAGTAATACAATGTCGTTTGGACACATGCATCATGGTAATACCGTGTTTTTGGACACTCGTCATGGTAATACCGTGTTTTTCTACATGCATCATGGTAATACCGTGTTTTTGGACACTGTCATGGTAATACCGTGTTTTTCTACATGCATCATGGTAATACCTTGATTTTGGACACGCATCATGGTAATTCCGTGTTTTTCTACATGCATCATGGTAATACCGTGATTTTCTACATGCATCATGGTAATACCGTGTTTTTCTACATGCATCATGGTAATACCGTGTTTTTCTACATGCATCATGGTAATACCGTGATTTTGGACACGCATCATGGTAATACCGTGTTTTTCTACATGCATCATGGTAATACCGTGTTTTTCTACATGCATCATGGTAATACCGTGATTTTGGACATGCATCATGGTAATACCGTGATTTTCTACATGCATCATGGTAATACCGTGTTTTTCTACATGCATCATGGTAATACCGTGTTTTTGGACACTGTCATGACAATACCGTGTTTTAGGACACTCGTCATGGTAATACCGTGTTTTTGGACACTCGTCATGGTAATACCGTGTTTTTGGACACTCGTCATGGTAACACTCGTCATTTTGGACACTCGTACATGCATCATGGTAATACCGTGTTTTTGGACACGCATCATGGTAATACCGTGTTTTTCTACATGCATCATGGTAATACCGTGATTTTGGACACGCATCATGGTAATACCATGTTTTTTGTACATGCATCATGGTAATACCGTGTTTTTCTACATGCATCATGGTAATACCATGTTTTTTGGACACGCATCATGGTAATACCATGTTTTTTGTACATGCATCATGGTAATACCGTGTTTTTCTACATGCATCATGGTAATACCTTGATTTTGGACACGCATCATGGTAATACCGTGTTTTTCTACATGCATCATGGTAATACCGTGATTTTCTACATGCATCATGGTAATACCGTGTTTTTCTACATGCATCATGGTAATACCGTGTTTTTCTACATGCATCATGGTAATACCGTGTTTTTCTACATGCATCATGGTAATACCGTGTTTTTCTACATGCATCATGGTAATACCGTGTTTTTCTACATGCATCATGGTAATACCGTGTTTTTGGACACTGTCATGGTAATACCGTGTTTTAGGACACTCGTCATGGTAATACCGTGTTTTTGGACACTCGTCATGGTAATACCGTGTTTTTGGACACTCGTCATGGTGACACTCGTCATTTTGGACACTCGTACATGCATCATGGTAATACCGTGTTTTTGTACACGCATCATGGTAATACCGTGATTTTCTACATGCATCATGGTAATACCGTGTTTTTGGACACTCGTCTTGGTAAAACCGTGTTTTTGGACACGCATCATGGTAATACCGTGTTTTTGGACACGCATCATGGTAATACCGTGTTTTTGGACACTCGTCATGGTAATACCGTTTTTTGGACACTCGTCATGGTAAAACCGTGTTTTTTGACACGCCTCATGGTAATACCGTGTTTTTGGACACTCGTCATGGTAATACTGTGTTTTTTGACACGCCTCATGGTAATACCGTGTTTTTGGACACTCGTCATGATAATACCTTGTTTTTGGGCAGATCTGTGTCTTTTATTATTTATCTTGGATCATGAATCATGGTAATACTATGGTATATCCCGACAATGTCATGCTTTTATCATCACTGTATCATGGTAGACCTACAGTAGTTTTTCTAAGGAGAGAGAGAGAGAGAGACGGTGTGTGTGTGTGTGTGTGTGTGTGTAGGCTTTGATTGTGTGTTTGAGAGCGGGAGAGAGCGAAAGAGAGGGAGACTGCGCGTGCTGAGAGAGCGAGAGACGGTGTGTGTGTGTGTAGGCTATGTGTGTGTGTGAGAGAGAGAGATCTCAGCGGCTCTACTGCTACAGACAAGCGTCACACCGACCGACACATCCGCGTCGCTCTTTACGGTGAAACGCGCGACACAGGCCCGAATCCGCACCGTAAACCGACACACACAGAGGATCGTCCGCGTCTTATTATAAGAGGCACGTGAACAGCCAAACCTTTCCAGGGGAAACGAGCGAGTGGCTAATGACAGCGAGCGAGCGACCGGGAGGAAAACGAGGAAAACCCAGAAATAACGCGCGGCTCCGGAGCGACATTACATTCATTCCGAGGTAACGTGTGATCCTTCCATATGTGTGGATGTCAATGTGCATTGGATTGCATTGCTTTCTTCTCTTTATGAGGTGATATAGTGATATAATAACACAGTATATAATGTCTATGCATTAATAGGGTGTCGTTGAATAGGGGAACAGACATGACACCCGATGTAAACCCGGCGCGCGGCCGCACAGGTGCTCGCGCATCATTCGTGGGTTTAAAGGGCTTTCGAGCAGCTTAAGGACGTTAGTTTATATTCCTATACTCAATTACAGCGCGCAGTGGGTTAAAAATAATGTGGATAAACATCACTTTGAAAGGTTTATGCGACCCTGATCGACGGCGTTGTTGAAATAACACGGATGATGATGGTCTTAAAGGGACAGTTCACCTAAAATAAAAACACTGGCGTTATTTACTCACCCTCATTACGTTTTCTTTCTTCTGTGTAACACAAAAGCAGAAAACTAGCCGAATGTCATGGCTGCTCCGTTCCATACAATGCAAGTGGGTGTGGACTGGAGCTGTCAAGGACAAAAAGGACGGAAAAACCCCAGTAAAGTACTCAATATCCCCCGATAGTCCGCGTAAATGAGATTTTTAATTTCGGGTGTACTGTTCCTTTAAAGTGTGTGCCTTGGGGATTGTGGGGTCAGATATGTTTCCAAATAGCTGATGGGTAACACAAGAACTCCCCAGTGAGGGATATTGGCATAATTAGATAGTGGCGGCACAAGCTCTTGATCTGGAGATGTTTTGACATTTTGAGGATATAGAAGTAGAGTGAAATCTCATTGTGTTTCTCTCTCTGCTTTAGTGACACAGAGGCTTCTCACAAACACATTCAGTTCTAATAAAAGTGCATCTAATCAATAATAACGGCACTGTGAAGCTTCCCGAACGGCATCGAGACTGTGTGTGTGTGTGTGTGTGTGTGTGTGTGTGTGTGTGTGTGAGTGTGTGTGTGTGTGTTAGTGTGTGAGTGTGTGTGTGTGTGTGTGTGTGTGTGTGTGTGTGA
>JARQWZ010002407.1:137500-175000 GCA_033150135.1 Gobio occitaniae
AGAGATACAGTAGAGATACAGTACAGATACAGTAGAGCGTTTGAGTGGATTTAAAGTGTTCTGTCATGTCCGTTTCATGTCGTCTTGTTAGTGAGCTGGTCTCATTGTTTCCTGTATGGATCGTGACCTCTGACCCTGTTGTCATAACAGTGAGCTTGAGTTACCGTGTGTGAGGCCCGTTTATCTGTTAATGATAACGGATGTATAGGGACGAGCGATCTGCTGTCTGCTCTACACAGATCACATTACCGCATATTTAATTAAAACGCCCCTATTTATAGCATCTGCCACCACAGACCACTGGTGCGGCGTCCCAGAGCTCTGAACCACTGATCTGAGGAAAGAGCAGTCATTGTTTAAACATGAATTATACCTTTAAATTACAGCTGCACTATTCTGGGTTTTGGTTTCAAATGGAGCATTTTTGAACAAATCTTTCAAATGAATGATTCAATGACTCACTCATGAAGACTTCACTTGTTTCAATACTGGATGAATCAGCGCTTTTTTTATAAATCTCTTGAATGAATGAATGATTCAATGACTCACTCATAAAGACTTCACTTGTTTCATTACTGGATGAATCAGCGTTTTTGAACAAATCTCTTGAATGAATGATTCAATGATTCACTCGTAAAGACTTCACTTGTTTCATTACTGGATGAATCAGCGTTTTTGAACAAATCTCTTGAATGAATGATTCAATGATTCACTCGTAAAGACTTCACTTGTTTCATTACTGGATGAATCAGCGTTTTTGAACAAATCTCTTGAGTAAATGATTCAATGACTCACTCATAAAGACTTCACTTGTTTCATTACTGGATGAATCAGCGTTTTCGAACAAATCTCTTGAATGAATGATTCAATGACTCACTCATAAAGACTTCACTTGTTTCATTACTGGATGAATCAGCGTTTTCGAACAAATCTCTTGAATGAATGATTCAATGACTCACTCATAAAGACTTCACTTGTTTCATTACTGGATGAATCAGTGTTTTTGAACAAATCTCTTGAATGAATGATTCAATGACTCACTCGTAAAGACTTCACTTGTTTCATGACTGGATGAATCAGTGTTTTTGAACAAATCTCTTGAATGAATGATTCAATGACTCACTCATAAAGACTTCACTTGTTTCATTACTGGATGAATCAGTGTTTTTGAACAAATCTCTTGAATGAATGATTCAATGAATCACTCGTAAAGACTTCACTTGTTTCATTACTGGATGAATCAGCGTTTTTGAACAAATCTCTTGAATGAATGATTCAATGAATCACTCGTAAAGACTTCACTTGTTTCATTACTGGATGAATCGGCGCTTTTTTTATAAATCTCTTGAATGAATGAATGATTCAATGACTCACTCATAAAGACTTCACTTGTTTCATTACTGGATGAATCAGCGTTTTTGAACAAATCTCTTGAATGAATGATTCAATGATTCACTCGTAAAGACTTCACTTGTTTCATTACCGGATGAATCAGCGTTTTTGAACAAATCTCTTGAGTAAATGATTCAATGACTCACTCATAAAGACTTCACTTGTTTCATTACTGGATGAATCAGCGTTTTCGAACAAATCTCTTGAATGAATGATTCAATGACTCACTCATAAAGACTTCACTTGTTTCAATACTGGATGAATCAGCGCTTTTTTTATAAATCTCTTGAATGAATGATTCAATGACTCACTCATAAAGACTTCACTTGTTTCATTACCGGATGAATCAGCGTTTTTGAACAAATCTCTTGAGTGAATGACTCACTCACAAAAACAGGACAAGGTTGACTAAAGACGATAAAAATTAAAAAGTACATTTGACACAGGACTAAGACTAAAAAATAGCAGACACTAGGCGGACCTCGATACCTTGCGTCACTGCGGCTCCAGATGACATAATCGGTGCAAGATGTCAATGGTTATTTGTGGGATTATATTTTCTACAGTGGAAAGAAGTGACTGGGCCTTTTGTCCATGGCCCTCTGGTCTCTGTAATCTTCCTCTCGCGTCTCTGTGTGTCTCAGGCCGTGTGGACACAGATACAGCATTCATGGACTGATAAGATCCACATATACAGCCGTGACCCTGAAGCGGGCAGAACCAGCGGGTGGTGCGGGTCCAGTGTTCACCGGCGCTGATGTAACCGGTAAAGCCTGACACAATGTTTGCAGTCAACAGACCGTCCGCCAGCATCTGCTTCTAGATTAAAATAATACACACTGGAGACTATTTGGGTCCTGTTTGACTTCAAAGGAGCCTATTATGCGTGTCCACAGTGTGTGTAAACAACCAGCCTATAATGGTAAAAATCCACCTAATATTTTTTTTATAATCCCCATCAATCATAATCAATCTCTCATAACGTGCGGTTTCATGTCCCCCCCCCCCACTCCTACGTGAGAGTAGGGAAGCCCCGCCCATGACTGTTGACCAGGGCCGGCCCTGAACAATTTGCTGCCCTAGGCAAGATTTTACTTGGTGCCCCTTTTATCAAGGTTTAGCACTACATGTTTTCAGTCTAAGTTGCAGAAACACTGGTACTGTTTTATTTTTTTTATGTATTCATGTTTTTTAATTTTTATTGTTGTTGTTTTATATGATTTCCAGTCCATTCTACCCCATCATTATGTTCATGATATTATTATTATTACATTTTTTTAACCCTCAGAGCCCGACGGCATCGCCCACGACGTCACACGGCACCTCCGATAAATATCTATATTATTTCATGAAACTTTTATCGATTTTCTTACCGTTTTTTCCAGCAGAAAGCTAACGAGCTAGCCATCACGGGGGTGTCTTTGGTGTCTTTGTAGCCTTTACAGAAGGTTTTCTATCCAGCCTGGAACATGTGCATCTTTTTGGAGTTGTTCAGCAATAAATCAAAACGCTTACATCCAAGATTTATCCACTTGATGTCCATAATTTATAAATTTTCCGTCATTTTTGCCGCTAGCGCGATGCTAGCTGCCATTTTGGATGAGGGTTTGACCAATGACAGGCTGATCCGTCATCCACGTTGGTGTGCGTCATTACGCATGAACCACAGCTCTGTTATTGTGGATGGAGAGAGACGCACGGCTAGTGTTGAGGAGAGAGAGAGAGAGAGAGAGAGAGAGAGAGAGAGAGACGCGCTGCAGTTTTGAGTAGTTTTGTGGAAAAAGTTTGAGGAGAAAGTTTGAGGAGAAGTTCCTGATAGGAACTGTTTTGAGGCTTGGCACCAGTAAATATCCAAAATCCAAAGAGGCCAAAAGCGCCTGGACTTTTTTTGGAAAAATGTAAATAGTTTTGGTTCTGTATAAGTTCTCATGTTTATTCCTGAGTTCCAGGACTCCAAAGACTTGAACAAACAGTTTTCCAGAGGAAATATGCTTAGCTTTTATTTATTTGTGTGTGTTTTCAATAAATATTTGAGTGATTCAATTTCCGTTTTATGTTTTCATTTGTCTTTATGGTCCCATAACTTATTTTACATTCAGGTGACATCAATGCAACACAAATATACTGACAGTGCAACTTGTCTTGAAAAAAAAGAGGTGTGTCAATTGTCTGTGCACAACAGGGTTGATGTTTTACAAGCTTTTTTAGTAAATAACACCAGGCGGAAAATTAATTGTAAAAATACCCTTAGGTCTTAAAGGGTTAAAAGGTTGATGATCGTTAAACTATACAAAAATAGCACCTACGCCACATTACAGCCTAAACACAAATAACAAGTAATAGCATCTAGCATTCTTGCACAAACTATTGAGAACTAGCAAAAGTGTTTGTTTTCCAGTAGATGGCAGCAAACTTCCACTAATATGCACATTCATGTTTTCACCATGAATTAAACTGAGAAATTTAGATATTTAATGTGAAATTTACATAAAATGTTGCTATTTTAAATAAACCTGTATATAAATATCATTACTAATTTCGGCAAATACATTTTAAAATGTCCATATGTCCCCTTAAAACTGCACAACTGTAGAGTAAAAACAGGCTATTAAAAAAGTGATATAACATGCGTTTAAAAAAACAGATATGATTTTTTTTGTGACAAAATACACTGTCTGTGGCCACTGGGGAACCCAGAACAGCTGCTTGCATATAGTTTAAGGTAAAAATGGAATTAATTAGTGTACATTATTATTTGACTACTATTCAATTAAATAAACAGTTAATTCATTACAGCACTTTACCTCTGTCTTTACACTGCAAAAAATGCTCTTCTTATTTAGTAATTATTTCTTGTGTCCAGTCCAAACATCAAAAAATTCTTAAATCAAGATGTATATACCAGTAAAATGACATAAGATATTTTTTTCCTTGTTTTCTGGGGGAAAAAATCTAAATGAAGTGAGTTTTAGCTTAAAACTAGCACAATTATCTGCCAAATGGGGTGAGAAAAAATATCTTATTCCTGTTTGGGACAGAAACAAGAAACAAGATTTCAATCAGAAACAAGATTATTTTTCTCACCCCATTGGCAGATAATTTAGCTTGTTTTAAGCATAAACTCACTTAAGAAAAAATATAATTTTACTTATCTAGTAAATGCATCTTGGTTTAAGAATTTTTTGATATTTAGACTAGAAACAAGACAAAAATACTAAATAAGAAGAGCATTTTTGCAGTGTTTCCCTTATCTTGCCTGCATCAGAGGGCTTCTGTTTTTTAAGACACTACAATTCGGCCATCCGTCATAAATGATCAGGAAACTTTCACCGTATCTACACCTGGAGCGAGCGGCCAAGCACCCTAAAAAATGAAAGCAATCCTGTCTATATTAGATGCGGCGAGAGGCGACGCGACACAACAAATTCCCAACGTTAAACTGATCACGCGTTATATTTCTGACGCACTTCAAGTAGCTCGGCGGGGGAGATTGATGAGGCGGACCGGGAAGATGCGGCGGACTTAGTTAACATTTTTTGTGCTTTATGTGGTAATATTTCAAATATAAAATATAAAATAGTATCAGTAATACATTTTGGCGCCCCTATGGATGAGTGGCGCCCCTAGCATTTGCCTATTCCGCCTATGCCACGGGCCGGCCCTGCTGTTGATGATTGGCTCTTTTAGCATAGACACGCCCCTGAGTGAGAAGCACAGAGACGATATTTCTGTTTACTCGCTGGGCCAATCCCAACACATGTTTACAGTCTGGGACAAACTGTGCTTTTGGTCTTTACGGCTAATGTTGCCCTTCATGACGACTGTGAGGGGGGGAATGTTTTTATAACTCATTCGTTTATAATTATATAAAGCCTTAAAGTTCTGCATAATTAAGGGCGTGTCCACTTTGAGTGACAGGTGGATTGCCGTTTGTCTGCTGTCTGTTAGTCGTCACCTCAGCTCCGCCCACGTCCCGCCTCTTTGCCCATTTTCTGTTATCCGGGAGTGGCAACGGCCAGCTTGACCCTATTTTACGCTTCAAAACTGCTCTTCAGAATCCTACAGGTGACATCACGGACACTACGGCCATATTTTATTACAGTTTATGGTTTACCCGCACGATCAAATTCAAAACCATCCAATTGGGCAACACTGAAAGGAGCCTGGAAGGGGGCGGTAAGCAGCAGCTCATTGTGGCTGAGGGAGATTCGTCTCTATTGTTGTTGACGTTGTATCCGAAGCTTGTGTAAAGGAGCCGCTGGAAGGGGGCGGGGAGCAGCAGCTCATTTGCATTTAAAGGGACACACACAAAAACGTTTTTTTTTTGCTCACACCCAAATAGGGGCAAATTTGACAAGCTATAATAAATGATCTGGGGGTGTTTTGAGCTGAAACTTCACAGACACATTATGGGACACCAAGTCAAGTCAAGTCAACTTTATTTATATAGCGCTTTTAACAATGTAGGTTGTTTCAAAGCAGCTTTACAGTGTTAAACAGGAAAATAATGCAGCATAATTTTATTCAGCTGTATAGCCATTCTGGAAAAAACGCTGATGTCATCAGTTCATTTAATTTAGTTTAAATGGTTAATTTAGTTTATTAATTAGATTTATTTCAATGTTTAGTTGAAAAATTGAGTGTCCCCATCTGAGCACGCCAAGCCAGAGGCAACAGTGGCAAGGAAACCAAAACCCCATTAGATGTACCAGAGATATACACTCACCTAAAGGATTATTAGGAACAGCTGTTCAATTTCTCATTAATGCAATAATCTAATCAACCAATCACATGGCAGTGTCTTCAATACATTTAGGGGTGTGGTCCTGGTCAAGACAATCTCCTGAACTCCACACTGAATGTCGGAATGGGAAAGAAAGGAGATTTAAGCAATTTTGAGCGTGGCATGTTTGTTGGTGGTCTGAGTATTTCACAATCTGCTCAGTTACTGGGATTTTCACGCACATCCATTTCTAGGGTTTACAAAGAATGGTGTGAAAAGGGAAAAGCATCCAGTATGCGGCAGTCCTGTGGGAGAAAATGCCTTGTTGATGCTAGAGGTCAGAGGTCATGGGCCGACTGATTCAAGCTGATAGAAGAGCAACTTTGACTGAAATAACCACTCGTTACAACCGAGGTCTGCAGCAAAGCATTTGTGAAGCCACAACACACACAACCTTGAGGCGGATGGGCTACAACAGCAGAAGACCCCACCGGGTACCACTCATCTCCACTACAAATAGGAAAAAGAGGCGACAATTTGCACCAAAACTGGACAGTTGAAGACTGGAAAAATGTTGCCTGGTCTGATGAGTCTGGATTTCTGTTGAGACATTCAGATGGTAGAGTCAGAATTTGGCGTAAACAGAATGAGAACATGGATCCATCATGCCTTGTTACCACTGTGCAGGCTGGTGGTGGTGGTGTAATGGTGTGGGGGATGTTTTCTTGGCACACTTTAGGGCCCTTAGTGCCAATTGGGCATGGTTTAAATGCCACGGCCTACCTGAGCATTGTTTCTGCCCATGTCCATCCCTTTATGAGCACCATGTCCCCATCCTCTGATGGCTACTTCCAGCAGGATAATGCCCCGTCACAAAGCTCACATCATTTCAAACTGGTTTCTTGAACATGACAATGAGTTCACTGGACTAAAATGGCCCCCACAGTCTCCAGATCTCAACCCAATAGAGCATCTTTGGGATGTGGTGGAACGGGAGCTTCGTGCCCTGGATGTGCATCCCACAAATCTCCATCAACTGCAGATGCTCTCCTATCAATATGGGCCAACATTTCTAAAGAATGCTTTCAGCTCCTTGTTGAGTCAATGCCACGTAGAATTAAGGCAGTTCTGAAGGCGAAAGGGGGTCAAACACAGTATTAGTGTGTGTTCCTAATAATCCTTTAGGTGAGTGTACATCACATCTTGTGAAAAGGGGCATAATATGTCCTCTTTAAACCCTAGTGATCTGTTCTGCTACTGGATATGCTCCACTAGAACAAGAAAAACACCATAACATGATGCAGCAAAGCTTTGTTTCTGTAATGCATGCTCAGAATAGCTGAACTGAGGTCAGGTCCTTATGTAAACACCATTTAATTAATGTGTGTGTGTGTGTGTGTGTGTGTGTGTGTGTGTGTGTGTGTGTGTGTGTGTGTGTGTGTGTGTGTGTGTGTGTGTGTGTGTGTGTGTGTGTGTGTGCTTAAGGTACTACATTTTCCATATTGCTTTACTATATTCTGCACAACAAACAAAAATACCACATTTAAGCGGTTTTAAAATAATCAGATGACTGTGGGAATCCTACACCAACCTTTAAATGAGAGGAGACTGTACAGAGATGATTGACAGTAGGCATTAAGTGTGCACTAAACACACACACTGCTCTTATTAGAGTGTGTTTGAGTGCTGTTGGATGTAGCACATGTGCTGTAGATCTGCGATGTAAGAGGCAGCCAGAGGCAATTCTTCTTCCCAGGCCTATTTCAGCCTTCCTGAAACACTTCCCAACCCATAAATCCCTTAGAAGTGTGCGTCCCCGGGCATGAGGCGCTGACCACGTCACACATGGATGCGGTTTTATTACGGGAAGACCCCACTGAGCGCGGAGTAAGAGTTACGCTAGACCCTTCATGGGTGTATCAGCCAAAGGAAGGGTTTGGCTTTGGAGGTTAATCTGAACACTTAGGCAAGCATCACTAATACAGGATTACTCTTCCTGCTGCCTTGGTCCTGAGGGACTTTCCCACTCACTTTTCCAGTCTTTAAAGCGTTGCCATGAACCAAGTCAACCAGAAATGTGCTGATTTGGATATATGGTAGATGGTATTGGGCGGGTTTTGGGCTAGTTTTGAGTAGCTATTGGGCTAGTTTTGAGTAGCTATTGGGCTAGTTTTGAGTAGCTATTGGGCTAGTTTTGAGTAGCTATTGGGCTAGTTTTGAGTAGCTATTGGGCTAGTTTTGAGTAGCTATTGGGCTAGTTTTGAGTAGCTATTGGGTTAGTTTTGAGTAGCTATTGGGCTAGTTTTGAGTAGCTATTGGGCTAGTTTTGAGTAGCTATTGGGTTAGTTTTGAGTAGCTATTGGGTTAGTTTTGGTAGCTATTGGGTTAGTTTTGAGTAGCTATTGGGTTAGTTTTGAGTAGCTATTGGGCTAGTTTTGAGTAGCTATTGGATTAGTTTTGAGTAGCTATTGGGCTAGTTTTGAGTAGCTATTGGGTTAGTATTGGGCTAGTTTTGAGTAGCTATTGGGTTAGTTTTGGGCTAGTTTTGAGTAGCTATTGGGCTGGTTTTGAGTAGCTATTGGGCTAGTTTTGAGTAGCTATTGGGCTAGTTTTGAGTAGCTATTGGGCTGGTTTTGAGTAGATATTGGGCTAGTTTTGAGTAGCTATTGGATTAGTTTTGAGTAGCTATTGGGTTAGTTTTGAGTAGCTATTGGGCTAGTTTTGAGTAGCTATTGGGTTAGTATTGGGTTAGTTTTGAGTAGCTATTGGGCTAGTTTTGAGTAGCTATTGGGTTAGTATTGGGCTAGTTTTGAGTAGCTATTGGGTTAGTTTTGGGCTAGTTTTGAGTAGATATTGGGTTAGTTTTGAGTAGCTATTGGGTTAGTTTTGAGTAGCTATTGGGCTAGTTTTGAGTAGCTATTGGGCTAGTTTTGAGTAGCTATTGGGTTAGTTTTGAGTAGCTATTGGGTTAGTTTTGAGTAGCTATTGGGTTAGTTTTGAGTAGCTATTGGGCTAGTTTTGAGTAGCTATTGGGCTAGTTTTGAGTTGCTATTGGGTTAGTTTTGAGTAGCTATTGGGCTAGTTTTGAGTAGCTATTGGGCTAGTTTTGAGTAGCTATTGGATTAGTTTTGAGTAGCTATTGGATTAGTTTTGAGTAGCTATTGGATTAGTTTTGAGTAGCTATTGGGCTAGTTTTGAGTAGCTATTGGGCTAGTTTTGAGTAGCTATTGGATTAGTTTTGAGTAGCTATTGGGCTAGTTTTGAGTAGCTATTGGGCTAGTTTTGAGTAGCTATTGGATTAGTTTTGAGTAGCTATTGGATTAGTTTTGAGTAGCTATTGGGTTAGTTTTGAGTAGCTATTGGGTTAGTTTTGAGTAGCTATTGGGTTAGTTTTGAGTAGCTATTGGGTTAGTTTTGAGTAGCTATTGGATTAGTTTTGAGTAGCTATTGGGTTAGTTTTTGGGTTAGTTTTGAGTAGCTATTGGATTAGTTTTGAGTAGCTATTGGGTTAGTTTTGAGTAGCTATTGGGCTAGTTTTGAGTAGCTATTGGGTTAGTTTTGAGTAGCTATTGGGCTAGTTTTGAGTAGCTATTGGGTTAGTTTTGGGCTAGTTTTGAGTAGATATTGGGTTAGTTTTGAGTAGCTATTGGGCTAGTTTTGAGTAGCTATTGGGCTAGTTTTGAGTAGCTATTGGGCTAGTTTTGAGTAGCTATTGGGCTAGTTTTGAGTAGCTATTGGGTTAGTTTTGAGTAGCTATTGGGTTAGTTTTGAGTAGCTATTGGGTTAGTTTTGAGTAGCTATTGGGCTAGTTTTGAGTAGCTATTGGGCTAGTTTTGAGTAGCTATTGGGTTAGTTTTGAGTAGCTATTGGGCTAGTTTTGAGTAGCTATTGGGCTAGTTTTGAGTAGCTATTGGGTTAGTTTTGAGTAGCTATTGGGCTAGTTTTGAGTAGCTATTGGGTTAGTATTGGGTTAGTTTTGAGTAGCTATTGGGCTAGTTTTGAGTAGCTATTGGGCTAGTTTTGAGTAGCTATTGGGTTAGTTTTGGGCTAGTTTTGAGTAGATATTGGGTTAGTTTTGAGTAGCTATTGGGTTAGTTTTGAGTAGCTATTGGGCTAGTTTTGAGTAGCTATTGGGCTAGTTTTGAGTAGCTATTGGGCTAGTTTTGAGTAGCTATTGGGTTAGTTTTGAGTAGCTATTGGGTTAGTTTTGAGTAGCTATTGGGTTAGTTTTGAGTAGCTATTGGGCTAGTTTTGAGTAGCTATTGGGCTAGTTTTGAGTAGCTATTGGGTTAGTTTTGAGTAGCTATTGGGCTAGTTTTGAGTAGCTATTGGGCTAGTTTTGAGTAGCTATTGGGCTAGTTTTGAGTAGCTATTGGATTAGTTTTGAGTAGCTATTGGGTTAGTTTTGAGTAGCTAATGGGCTAGTTTTGAGTAGCTATTGGGCTAGTTTTGAGTAGCTATTGGGCTAGTTTTGAGTAGCTATTGGGTTAGTTTTGAGTAGCTATTGGGTTAGTTTTGAGTAGCTATTGGGTTAGTTTTGAGTAGCTATTGGGCTAGTTTTGAGTAGCTATTGGGCTAGTTTTGAGTAGCTATTGGGTTAGTTTTGAGTAGCTATTGGGCTAGTTTTGAGTAGCTATTGGGCTAGTTTTGAGTAGCTATTGGGCTAGTTTTGAGTAGCTATTGGATTAGTTTTGAGTAGCTATTGGATTAGTTTTGAGTAGCTATTGGATTAGTTTTGAGTAGCTATTGGGCTAGTTTTGAGTAGCTATTGGGTTAGTTTTGAGTAGCTATTGGATTAGTTTTGAGTAGCTATTGGGTTAGTTTTGAGTAGCTATTGGGTTAGTTTTGAGTAGCTATTGGGTTAGTTTTGAGTAGCTATTGGGCTAGTTTTGAGTAGCTATTGGGTTAGTATTGGGTTAGTTTTGAGTAGCTATTGGGCTAGTTTTGAGTAGCTATTGGGCTAGTTTTGAGTAGCTATTGGGTTAGTATTGGGTTAGTTTTGAGTAGCTATTGGGCTAGTTTTGAGTAGCTATTGGGTTAGTTTTGGGCTAGTTTTGAGTAGCTATTGGGTTAGTTTTGGGCTAGTTTTGAGTAGCTATTGGGCTGGTTTTGAGTAGCTATTGGGCTAGTTTTGAGTAGCTATTGGGCTAGTTTTGAGTAGCTATTGGGCTGGTTTTGAGTAGCTATTGGGCTAGTTTTGAGTAGCTATTGGGCTAGTTTTTAGTAGCTATTGGGCTAGTTTTGAGTAGCTATTGGGCTAGTTTTGAGTAGCTATTGGGCTAGTTTTGAGTAGCTATTGGGCTGGTTTTGAGTAGCTATTGGGCTAGTTTTGAGTAGCTATTGGGCTAGTTTTGAGTAGCTATTGGGCTAGTTTTGAGTAGCTATTGGGCTAGTTTTGAGTAGCTGATTTTGAGTAGCTATTGGGCTTGTTTTTAACTAAGAAACCATATATTTTGCATTAATAATAATTAAATAATGTTGGTTTTAGTATAAATATATGTTAGCCTTACTGTTATCCATAAGCTAGTGTGCTCCAAAACATTGACAACATTTGAATTTAGAAAAGATGAGCGCTCTATTGCTCATTGTTAGTGACTGGGACAAACCACTACACTCTAAAAAAAAAGGCTCGTAATCATAGGGGAACCTTTTTTAGTGCTATATAGCACCAATTTTGGTGCTTCAGTGGTTCTTCAGCGGTTCTTCAGAGGTGCTATATAGCACCTTAGTCAAAGAACCGGTGAAGAACCTCTGAAGAACCGCTGAAGAACCTCTCAAGAACCGCTGAAGAACCACTGAAGCACCAAAATTGGTGCTATATAGCACTAAAAAAGGTTCCCCTATGATTACGAGCCAAGAACCATTTTTGGTGCCATATAGAACCTTTTTTTTTTTTAGAGTGTACCCATAATCATTAAACTTTGGCCACACTTCTTTTCTAAGCAACTGGCTTACAAAATTGGATGTTAGATGATAAAATAGCCCAAAAATCTCATAGACGGAGGGATCCAAGCCGGATCTACAGACCAGGGGACGTTGCTTTAAAGGAACAAGCCACTATTTTTGACAACAGGCTCATTTTCCAGCTCCCCTAGAGTTAAACAGTTGAGTTTCACCGTTTTTGGATCCATTCAGCCGATCTCCGGGTCTGGCGTAGCACTTTTAGCATAGCTTAGCATAGATCATTGAATCTGATTGGACCGTCTCGCTCAAAAATGACCAAAGAGTTTCCCTATTTTAGACATTTAAGAACACCAGAATACCATAGGGAATACATAGCAATGCAAATTATAAAATGCAAATACATTTTTGCTGGTCAACCACTCAAACTGAAGTCTGTTGTGAGTCGAATTTGAGTCTACAACATCGAGTGTGAACACACATTTGCACGGATAGTTGGATGTGAAGATTCATTCTGCGGTGTAGAGACCGATTGCCAGGAGACTTGTTAAGCTGGTGGAAACCTAACTCGGCTAATATCATTACCAGATCAGCTGCGCTGGGATCAGACGACTGGGGTGTGTGTGTGTGTGTGTGTGTGTGAGATCAGGATTGGAGATTCATTTCTCGGGGGCAGAGCGGCAGCTTCGGCGTGCATCGCAGGAGATGGATTTATTAGCCCTGCGGTTGCCATGGCAACAGAGGCCTGTGGATGGGATGGAAGATTGTTGCTAAATTGTTCCATCTGTTCCATTTTCCAGCTGTAGTTTCCCGGGGGATTTCTGTTCTCTGACAGATGAACTCCAGGATAGATTCCTCTTGATCAAATCTCGTTATCACATCAAGAGAGCAGCGAAACCATTGCACCAGATATTAGAGTCTAAAACGCTCTTATTATGAGGTCAGGCTACAACGGAAGTGCCTATTATATTATTTGTAGTATTAAAAATGATATACAAAATGTTTTTATTTATTTACAAATATCTATAAATATTTATGTATTTAATTATGCATTAATATTTATTATTAATTTAATACTTATTCCATTAAATAAAAAAAGTTTAAATAAAATATATAAATATATAAATTGAATGTGTATATACATAATATATAGTTATATTTGTTACTTTATTCATTTACAAATATGTATAAATAATGTATTCATGCGTATATATTTATTAAATTAATACATTTTCAATAAAAGAAAATATATAGATTAAATTATTTTTTAAATATTTAAACAATTGTTTATATATATATATTTTTTAAATATAGCTTATTAAATATAATGCCTTCTTTAATATTTATTAATGTAATAAATATAAATAAATAAATATTATATATATATATAATTTAGTAAATATTTAAATATTTATTTTATGCATGAATACATTATTTATGCATGAATACATTATTATATAAACACATTTATAAATGAATAAAGTAACATCATCAGTATTATTTGTAATATAAATATAAAATTATATACAAATATATATACATACAATTGATTATTTTCTTATTTACTGTAATTACTAATAATACTGATGCTGCTACTTTATTCATTTGTTTGTGATTATTCATGTATTTATTAGGGTTGTAACAGTGCTCTCATGTTTCGATTCGGTGCCTTACGATACTTTAAACAGCCAAAACATTTAAACCGGTCTGTTATTATTATTATTATTATTACTTCTAATACATATGGTAAACGTTGAACAAAAAGTAAACCTAAAACAACGTTTATGCCAGAGAATGATGGTTTTATTTGAGTGTTACTGATGTCTAACCTCCAGAGCTCAGTTCTAGACCAGTTCTAGACCAGTTCTAGACCAGTTCACTTCTCCTGATCCGGACCAACACTTCCAGTAAACACTCGCATTACAGTTCACATCGGTTTCTTCCGGCGACGCGGTTTCATTTGCCAGCTAAAGTTAGTCATATCCTCAAATATTCATTCATTAACACATCTCGCCTGGGTTATTACATCCAGGTCATGTTTCAAAGGAAATCAATGAGAAATATTCATTTCTATAGGCTTAATATTCTTCTAACCCAGACATTTCTTAATAGTTTTCACATTGTTATTGTATATTGCATGACAGAAACTTTCTTATTTGAGCTTTAACGGCTCAGAAACTGAATCTACAATCACACGAGAGCATTTCGCACCTCTGAGCGGCAGCAGATGGGCGATCGGTGGCTCTGTTATCGCTGTTCTTGAGTTACTGTAATGTTTTTAGCCGATCTAACCGATCTCACCTGCTGCTGTGGACACACACACACACACACACACACACACACTGCAGGAATCCGTCGCCCATCTGGAACGCAGTATCTCAGAAACAAATCATACCGAGGGTTTGGCGGCCCACCTTGTTGGCTTTCCAACGGTAGATTGTAATTTATGGACTTTTATCCCAGCTCAGGATCTATTCCCAAGTTTTTTGGCCGTTCCTGTCAAAGATTGTAATTGGGCAGCTTTCGAAGCATGTGCTTGTTTTCCAAAGACTTCAACAAACACTGTTTTGAGCCAAGTTGCGTCACTCGCCGCCTCTGGCATGGAGAATACAGAGACTAACACTCATTTACTGAGAGCGTCACATCCATCACACACACACACACACACACACACACACACACACACACACACACACACACACACACACACACACACACACACACACACATAAGCTCAAAGTTGTCAAAGACACACATCCCGATAGCGCACGAGGCCGGTATGACGAGATCAGCTGGTCTTACAAATGTCCAAATATTGTTTGCAATAAATCATATTCTCTTTATATGTACACTACTGTTCAAAAGTTTGTGTATGTTCATCAGCGCAATTACAAATGCACTTTTATGATGGACGGATGCACTTTTATGATGGACAGATGCACTTTTATGATGGACGGATGCACTTTTATGATGGATAGATGCACTTTTATGATGGACAGATGCACTTTTATGATGGACAGATGCTCTTTTATGATGGACAGATGCTCTTTTATGATGGACAGATGCTCTTTTATGATGGACAGATGCTCTTTTATGATAGACAGATGCACTTTTATGATGGACAGATGCACTTTTATGATGGACAGATGCTCTTTTATGATGGACAGATGCTCTTTTATGATAGACAGATGCACTTTTATGATGGACAGATGCACTTTTATGATGGACAGATGCTCTTTTATGATAGACAGATGCACTTTTATGATGGACAGATGCACTTTTATGATGGACAGATGCTCTTTTATGATGGACAGATGCACTTTTATGATGGACAGATGCACTTTTATGATGGACAGATGCACTTTTATGATGGACAGATGCACTTTTATGATGGACAGATGCACTTTTATGATGGACAGATGCACTTTTATGATGGACGGATGCTCTTTTATGATGAACAGATGCTCTTTTATGATGAACAGATGCACTTTTATGATGGATAGATGCTCTTTTATGATGAACAGATGCACTTTTATGATGGACAGATGCTCTTTTATGATGAACAGATGCACTTTTATGATGGATAGATGCTCTTTTATGATGAACAGATGCACTTTTATGATGGACAGATGCTCTTTTATGATGGACAGATGCACTTTTATGATGGACAGATGCTCTTTTATGATGGACAGATGCACTTTTATGATGGATAGATGCACTTTTATGATGGACAGATGCACTTTTATGATGGACAGATGCACTTTTATGATGGACAGATGCACTTTTATGATGGACAGATGCACTTTTATGATGGACGGATGCTCTTTTATGATGAACAGATGCTCTTTTATGATGAACAGATGCACTTTTATGATGGATAGATGCTCTTTTATGATGGACAGATGCACTTTTATGATGGACAGATGCACTTATGTTTAAATCTACAAGTGGTGTGTAGTAAACACTGCTATTTTGTATTTTCATCCGGAATATAGTTTGATACACAAAATACTGGAAGTCCCACGGTCTGATCTAGGATCAGTTTGTCTGCACAGCAGCGATTGAGGGTTGATTTAGAGACTTTCTGTCGCTGAGTAATCGCAGAGGAGCAGATGTGGCGAGGTCGTCTGTTTCCTTATCTGACATTTTCCACTGTTCCTCCGTCAGTGTGGCGATGGAAAATCACACAGAAGTGGCTCTGAAATCCACCCCGGGACACAATTGGTCCTCAATCAGTTGGGCTGCTTTCTTTTGTTTCGCAGCTCGCCTGAAAAAATGCAGATAAAGCCGTTCTGTCTGTGCTAGCATTAGCCTGCGCATCTGTATTTTTGAACGATTTACTGAATTTCTGCTCTTATATAATCTTGGAAACATGAAATCATACGTTGATGAAATGTCTTTGGTAGTGAAAACAGTGTTGTTTGAGGTCGACGCATGTGTTACACTGCAAAAAATGCTTTTCTTACTTAGTATTTTTGTCTTGTTTTCAGTCCAAATATCTAAAAAATCTTACATTAAGAAGCATTTACTAGACAAGCAAAAGTTTTTGTCTTGTTTTGGGTGAAAATAGCTCAAAATTAAGGGAGTTTTTGCTTAAAATAAGCAAAATAATCTGCCAATGGGGTAAGCAAAATAATCTTAATTCAAACAGAAAACAAGATTATTTTGCTTATTTCAACCTTAATTTTGAGTTGTTTTCCCCTAAAATAAGACAACTTTTGCTTGTCTAGTAAATGCTTCTTAATGTAAGATTTTTTAGATATTTGGACTGAAAACAAGACAAAAATACTAAGTAAGAAAAGCTTTTTTGCAGTGGTCAGGTCATCCCGTTAGCATTCGAAAAATGTGCTTGATCTCTTTTCCTTCACACTATCTTTGTCTGTTGTGCTTTCTGTCTCTCTGGCGTTCTTTGGCTCTTCTCTGTGTTTGCCAGAGGGCGGTTCACTTCGTAGTCTTGGCAGGATTGTGTGTAATAAACTCCACACTAACGCTGGCTCATAAACAAATAAACCCAGGCACTCTGCGACGTAATTTCATCAAATCTTCCCCCGTGCTCTCTTTGCTCTCCTCCCAGGCCATCTGTCTGGTTCCCAGTCTCTCTTCTGGTGTCTCCCATAATTCTGCGTTTGTGTCTGTGATTCCACTCTCGTGTCATGACATCATTCTGAAGGCTTACAGCTCTCGCTAGACAAAAACAGATGGCTGAACTTTTAGCAGGAGAGGAAACAATGCCTCACTGGTGCCTTGTTAGCTTTGGGTATTAAGTCGTGGAGGACAGGTGAGGATATGACGGATTACAGCGGTTTACCAAACATTACTATCAGGGGTTAACAAAATGTCATTTTTCTATTGACAAATTGTAGTTTGTTGTAGTGTGAGCTGGAGTAAAGTTCATAAAATGATCAGGGTTTCCCACAGGATTTAGTAAAACTATGTTGGATGGGCATCTGTCTGGGGGGGGGGGGGGGGTTGGGAGACATGTCATTCATTTGATGTTTAAAAGTTAAATGCATCAATCTGGTGCACTTTGAGAGCTCAAAATTAAAAGCTTTAACCCATTTACTGTGTGCAAATTGATCACTAGGCGTGGCTGATTGAGTGACAGGAGGCGTGAGTGAGTGAGTGACAGGAGGCGTGGCTGATTGATTGACAGGAGGCGTGAGTGAGTGAGTGACAGGAGGGGTAAGTGAGTGAGTGACAGGAGGCGTGAGTGACAGGAGGCGTGAGTGAGTGAGTGACAGGAGGGGTAAGTGAGTGAGTGACAGGAGGCGTGAGTGAGTGACAGGAGGCGTGAGTGAGTGAGTGACAGGAGGCGTGAGTGAGTGAGTGACAGGAGGCGTGAGTGACAGGAGGCGTGAGTGAGTGAGTGACAGGAGGCGTGAGTGAGTGAGTGACAGGAGGCGTGAGTGAGTGAGTGACAGGAGGCGCGAGTGAGTGAGTGACAGGAGGCGTGAGTGAGTGACAGGAGGCGTGAGTAAATGACAGGAGGCATGAGTGAGTGAGTGACAGGAGGCGTGAGTGAGTGAGTGACAGGAGGCGTGAGTAAATGACAGGAGGCATGAGTGAGTGAGTGACAGGAGGCATGAGTGAGTGAGTGACAGGAGGCGTGAGTAAATGACAGGAGGCATGAGTGAGTGAGTGACAGGAGGCGTGAGTGAGTGAGTGACAGGAGGCGTGAGTGACAGGAGGCGTGAGTGACAGGAGGCGTGAGTGACAGGAGGCGTGAGTGACAGGAGGCGTGAGTGACAGGAGGCGTGAGTGACAGGAGGCGTGAGTGACAGGAGGCGTGAGTGACAGGAGGCGTGAGTGACAGGAGGCGTGTGTGAGTGAGTGACAGCAGGCGTGTGTGAGTGAGTGACAGGAGGCGTGGCTGAGTGAATGACAGGAGGCGTGGCTGAGTGAGTGACAGGAGGCGTGAGTGAGTGACAGGAGGCGTGTGTGAGGGAGTGACAGGAGGCATGGCTGAGTGAGTGACAGGAGGCGTGAGTGAGTGACAGGAGGCGTGAGTGAGTGACAGGAGGGGTGAGTGAGTGAGTGACAGGAGGCGTGAGTGAGTGACAGGAGGCGTGTGTGAGGGAGTGACAGGAGGCATGGCTGAGTGAGTGACAGGAGGCGTGAGTGAGTGACAGGAGGCGTGAGTGAGAGTGACAGGAGGCGTGAGTGACAGGAGGCGTGAGTGAGTGAGTGACAGGAGGCGTGAGTGAGTGAGTGACAGGAGGCGTGAGTGAGTGAGTGACAGGAGGCGTGAGTGAGTGAGTGACAGGAGGCGTGAGTGAGTGAGTGACAGGAGGCGTGAGTGAGTGACAGGAGGCGTGAGTGAGTGACAGGAGGCGTGAGTGAGTGAGTGACAGGAGGTGTGAGTGAGTGAGTGACAGGAGGCGTGAGTGAGTGAGTGACAGGAGGCGTGAGTGAGTGAGTGACAGGAGGCGTGAGTGAGTGACAGGAGGCATGGCTGAGTGAGTGACAGGAGGCGTGTGTGAGTGAGTGACAGGAGGCGTGTGTGAGTGAGTGACAGGAGGCGTGGCTGAGTGAATGACAGGAGGCGTGGCTGAGTGAGTGACAGGAGGCGTGAGTGAGTGAGTGACAGGAGGGGTGAGTGAGTGAGTGACAGGAGGCGTGAGTGAGTGACAGGAGGCGTGTGTGAGTGAGTGACAGGAGGCGTGAGTGAGTGAGTGACAGGAGGCGTGAGTGGTGAGTGAGTGAGTGACAGGAGGCGTGAGTGAGTGAGTGACAGGAGGCGTGAGTGAGTGAGTGACAGGAGGCGTGAGTGAGTGAGTGAGTGACAAGAGGCGTGAGTGAGTGAGTGAGTGAGTGAGTGACAGGAGGCGTGAGTGAGTGAGTGACAGGAGGCGTGAGTGAGTGAGTGACAGGAGGCGTGAGTGAGTGAGTGAGTGACAAGAGGCGTGAGTGAGTGAGTGAGTGACAGGAGGCGTGGCTGAGTGAGTGACAGGAGGCGTGAGTGAGTGAGTGAGTGACAGGAGGCGTGGCTGAGTGAGTGACAGGAGGCGTGAGTGAGTGAGTGAGTGACAGGAGGCGTGGCTGAGTGAGTGACAGGAGGCGTGAGTGAGTGAGTGAGTGACAGGAGGCGTGAGTGAGTGAGTGACAGGAGGCGTGAGTGAGTGAGTGACAGGAGGCGTGAGTGAGTGAGTGAGTGACAAGAGGCGTGAGTGAGTGAGTGAGTGACAGGAGGCGTGGCTGAGTGAGTGACAGGAGGCGTGGCTGAGTGAGTGACAGGAGGCAGGCTGAGTGAGTGACAGGAGGCGTGGCTGAGTGAGTGACAGGAGGCGTGAGTGAGTGACAGGAGGCGTGTGTGAGTGAGTGACAGGAGGTGTGAGTGAGTTTCAGGAGGCGTGAGTGAGTGACAGGAGGCGTGAGTGAGTGAGTGACAGGAGGCGTGAGTGAGTGAGTGACAGGAGGCGTGAGTGAGTGACAGGAGGCGTGAGTGAGTGAGTGACAGGAGGCGTGAGTGAGTGACAGGAGGCGTGAGTGAGTGAGTGACAGGAGACAGGAGGCGTGAGTGAGTGACAGGAGGCGTGAGTGAGTGACAGGAGGCGTGAGTGAGTGAGTGATTGACAGGAGGCGTGAGTGACAGGAGGCGTGAGTGAGTGAGTGAGTGAGTGATTGACAGGAGGCGTGAGTGACAGGAGGCGTGAGTGAGTGAGTGAGTGAGTGAGTGAGTGAGTGAGTGAGTGAGTGAGTGAGTGAGTGAGTGAGTGACAGGAGGCGTGAGTGACAGGAGGCGTGAGTGAGTGAGTGACAGGAGGCGTGAGTGAGTGACAGGAGGCGTGAGTGAGTGACAGGAGGCGTGAGTGAGTGAGTGACAGGAGGCGTGAGTGAGTGAGTGACAGGAGGCGTGAGTGAGTGACAGGAGGCGTGAGTGAGTGAGTGACAGGAGGCGTGGCTAAGTGAGTGACAGGAGGCGTGAGTGAGTGAGTGACAGGAGGGGTGAGTGAGTGAGTGACAGGAGGCGTGAGTGAGTGAGTGACAGGAGGCGTGTGTGAGTGAGTGACAGGAGGCGTGGCTGAGTGAGTGACAGGAGGCGTGAGTGAGTGAGTGACAGGAGGGGTGTGTGAGTGAGTGACAGGAGGGGTGAGTGACAGGAGGTGTGAGTGAGTGAGTGACAGGAGGGGTGTGTGAGTGAGTGACAGGAGGCGTGTGTGAGTGAGTGACAGGAGGCGCGGCTGAGTGACAGGAGGCGTGAGTGAGTTAGTGAGTGAGTGAGTAAGTGTGTTCGACATCGGCTGCGGCTGGATGCATCTGATCGGCGAGAGTAGCCGCGTGCAGGCGGGGAGGAGCTGCAAACACAGACGTGAAGTCGGACACTTTCTGCTTCCCGCAGTGACGCTCGCGCTGTGTTTGCACACTTTATCAGCTGAAGTGAAATAAATGCAATATTTGGCAATACACAGATGTTTCAGAGACATTATTGTCATGTAATACTTTATGCACTGCTTAATACAGCGTGTGTTTTTACAAGAATAAAGTTCAACATATAAGCCTACACTATCAATGAAGTGGGGTCTATGTTTTTAATCAGTTATATTTTGATAAACATGACAATATAACATCGCGACTACATGAAAGGAGGTTTTTCTGTTATAAAAAACAGATTTGTGCGCATTAGTGGAGCTGACGGTTTTAGAATAAACACGAAACACACGTGATCGCTGTCATGCGGTGAATCTGGCCAATCGTGGAATGGCTGTGTCGTCATCAGAGCCCGTGCAGCCTCATGCAGTCGCTCTGGAGAAACTGCACCGGCTGTATTCGCCGGCTGCTCTCGAATCGCTCTCGCGGCACTTTGTTGACATACGTCACTGTCACGTGGTGTCGGCGCTGCCTCAAGTCGGACAAAATTTCTAACCGGCATGCACTGCTTCAAGTCAGCCGCCGATCGGTCTGCGCATCGCTGGGTGAAGTCGAACAAGCCTAGTGACAGGAGGCGTGAGTGAGTGAGTGAGTGGCAGGAGGCGTGGCTGAGTGAGTGAAAGGAGGCGTGGCTGAGTGAGTGACAGGAAGCGTGGCTGAGTGAGTGACAGGAGGCGTGTGTGAGTGAGTGACAGGAGGCGTGAGTGAGTGAGTGACAGGAGGCGTGAGTGACAGGAGGCGTGAGTGACAGGAGGCGTGAGTGACAGGAGGCGTGAGTGAGTGAGTGACAGGAAGCGTGAGTGAGTGAGGGACAGGAGGCGTGAGTGAGTGAGTGACAGGAGGCGTGAGTGAGTGAGTGACAGGAGGCGTGAGTGAGTGACAGGAGCGTGAGTGAGTGAGTGACAGGAGGCGTGAGTGAGTGACAGGAGGCGTGAGTGAGTGAGTGACAGGAGGCGTGAGTGACAGGAGGCGTGTGTGAGTGAGTGACAGGAGGCGTGAGTGAGTGAGTGACAGGAGGCGTGAGTGAGTGACAGGAGGCGTGAGTGAGTGAGTGACAGGAGGCGTGAGTGAGTGAGTGACAGGAGGCGTGAGTGACAGGAGGCGTGAGTGAGTGAGCGAGTGATAGGAGGGGTGAGTGAGTGAGTGACAGGAGGCGTGAGTGAGTGAGTGAGTGACAGGAGGCGTGTGTGAGTGAGTGACAGGAGGCGTGGCTGAGTGAGTGACAGGAGGCGTGAGTGACAGGAGGCGTGAGTGAGTGACAGGAGGCGTGAGTGAGTGAGTGACAGGAGGCGTGAGTGAGTGAGTGAGTGACAGGAGGCGTGGCTGAGTAAGTGACAGGAGGCGTGGCTGAGTGAGTGACAGGAGGCGTGGCTGAGTGAGTGACAGGAGGCATGAGTGAGTGACAGGAGGCGTGAGTGAGTGACAGGAGGCGCGAGTGAGTGAGTGACAGAAGGCGTGAGTGAGTGACAGGAGGCGTGAGTGAGTTACAGGAGGCGTGAGTGACAGGAGGCGTGAGTGAGTGAGTGACAGGAGGCGTGAGTGAGTGAGTGAGAGGAGGCGTGAGTGAGTGAGTGACAGGAGGCGTGAGTGACAGGAGGCGTGAGTGAGTGACAGGAGGCGTGAGTGAGTGAGTGACAGGAGGCGTGAGTGAGTGAGTGAGAGGAGGCGTGAGTGAGTGACAGGAGGCGTGAGTGACAGGAGGCGTGAGTGAGTGAGTGACAGGAGGCGTGAGTGAGTGAGTGACAGGAGGCGTGAGTGAGTGAGTGACAGGAGGCGTGAGTGAGTGACAGGAGGCGTGAGTGAGTGACAGGAGGCGTGAGTGAGTGAGTGAGTGACAGGAGGCGTGAGTGAGTGAGTGACAGGAGGTGTGAGTGAGTGACAGGAGGCGTGAGTGAGTGACAGGAGGCGTGAGTGAGTGAGTGACAGGAGGCGTGAGTGAGTGAGTGACAGGAGGCGTGAGTGACAGGAGGCGTGAGTGACAGGAGGCGTGAGTGAGTGACAGGAGGCGTGAGTGAGTGACAGGAGGGGTGAGTGAGTGAGTGACAGGAGGCGTGAGTGAGTGACAGGAGGCGTGAGTGAGTGACAGGAGGTGTGAGTGAGTGACAGGAGGCGTGAGTGAGTGACAGGAGGCGTGAGTGAGTGACAGGAGGTGTGAGTGAGTGACAGGAGGCGTGAGTGAGTGACAGGAGGCGTGCGTGAGTGAGTGAGTGACAGGAGGCGTGAGTGAGTGAGTGACAGGAGGCGTGAGTGACAGGAGGCGTGAGTGACAGGAGGCGTGAGTGAGTGACAGGAGGCGCGGCTGAGTGAGTGACAGGAGGCGCGGCTGAGTGAGTGACAGGATGCGCGAGTGAGTGAGTGACAGGAGGCGTGAGTGAGTGAGTGACAGGAGGGGTGAGTGAGTGACAGGAGGCGTGGCTGAGTGAGTGACAGGAGGCGTGGCTGAGTGAGTGACAGGAGGCGCGGCTGAGTGAGTGACAGGAGGCGCGGCTGAGTGAGTGACAGGAGGCGCGGCTGAGTGAGTGACAGGAGGGGTGAGTGAGTGACAGGAGGCGCGGCTGAGTGAGTGACAGGAGGGGTGAGTGAGTGACAGGAGGCGTGGCTGAGTGAGTGACAGGAGGCGTGAGTGAGTGACAGGAGGCGTGAGTGAGTGAGTGACAGGAGGCGTGAGTGAGTGACAGGAGGCGTGAGTGAGTGAGTGACAGGAGGGGTGAGTGAGTGACAGGAGGCGTGAGTGAGTGAGTGACAGGAGGGGTGAGTGAGTGACAGGAGGCGTGAGTGAGTGAGTGACAGGAGGGGTGAGTGAGTGACAGGAGGCGTGAGTGAGTGACAGGAGGCGTGAGTGAGTGAGTGACAGGAGGCGTGGCTGAGTGAGTGACAGGAGGCGTGGCTGAGTGAGTGACAGGAGGCGTGGCTGAGTGAGTGACAGGAGGCGTGAGTGAGTGACAGGAGGCGTGGCTGAGTGAGTGACAGGAGGCGTGAGTGAGTGACAGGAGGCGTGAGTGAGTGACAGGAGGCGTGAGTGAGTGAGTGACAGGAGGGGTGAGTGAGTGACAGGAGGCGTGAGTGAGTGAGTGACAGGAGGGGTGAGTGAGTGACAGGAGGCGTGAGTGAGTGAGTGACAGGAGGGGTGAGTGAGTGACAGGAGGCGTGAGTGAGTGACAGGAGGCGTGAGTGAGTGAGTGACAGGAGGCGTGGCTGAGAGAGTGACAGGAGGCGTGGCTGAGTGAGTGACAGGAGGCGTGGCTGAGTGAGTGACAGGAGGCGTGAGTGAGTGACAGGAGGCGTGGCTGAGTGAGTGACAGGAGGCGTGAGTGAGTGACAGGAGGCGTGAGTGAGTGACAGGAGGCGTGAGTGAGTGAGTGACAGGAGGCGTGAGTGAGTGACAGGAGGCGTGAGTGAGTGACAGGAGGCGTGAGTGAGTGAGTGACAGGAGGCGTGGCTGAGTGAGTGACAGGAGGCGTGGCTGAGTGAGTGACAGGAGGCGTGAGTGAGTGACAGGAGGCGTGAGTGACAGGAGGCGTGGCTGAGTGAGTGACAGGAGGCGTGAGTGACAGGAGGCGTGACTGAGTGAGTGACAGGAAGCGTGGCTGTGTACAACCGCAGTCGGAGAGAAGAGAGAGAAAGTGCCGCTCATATCTGTGTTTGGATGCTGCAAGAAAGCGTTACTAACCAGTTTAACATATTTAAGTAGAGATATGTATCGAAAAATTATATTTTTACAGCACTGTTAAGAAACCTCAAACCTGAAAGTTCCGGGGCGTTTGAAAAAAAAAAAAATCGGGGCTCCCTTAGCCCACCCCTAACGCCGCCCCTGATTACCATGTTGACTCTTGTGGTTTACATCGATACATTTGTCGCCAACCACTAATCCACTTCTCCCCATTTCATTCTAGGGTTTGTCCTTCCGACTGAAGAAAACCATGAAATCTTCTACTTGCAGCACCTGAAAGAGATTTACACAATCAAGACCCAATGGATGAGCCGTACAAAGATTCTGTAGACATGGCGAACCCCCAGGAGGAGGTCTGCAATGGTGGAGCCGCCACCACCACTGATGCAGTTGGGAAACTCGAAGGGGAGGCCACTCCAATTATTCCAACCGAGACGTGGAATGTCAGCTCTCCAACCATTACAAAGCGATCCCTGTCACCCCTGCTTACAATACAAGCCACCCCAGTGGTGACCCCGACTGCAGAGTCTCCCAACGGTGTTGCCCTGAAGGTTGCTACAACTGTGCTTCAGCCAATCTGCTTGGGGGAGAGTCCGATGGTGTTGCCCATCCTTGCTGGTCCAGCTGCCCCTCAAGTTGGACAATCAGGGACAACTTCATATCTGATGACTAGTCAGGGTCCTGTGTCCCTACCTCTGGTCTTGGAACAACAAGTCCTCCAACATTTGAATCCTCAATTGCTTCAACAAACGGCAACTTGTCCTCTCCCGCTACAGAACAACATCCTGTGCCAGAACCCTTCCCTTGCTCTCGGACCACCTCCAGTCCTGGACCAGAAAGGCTCAAGTCCGGTGTTGGATGCTAGTCTACTGACTCTTCTTCAGAACCCTAACTTTGCCGCAATCTTGCAGGACCTCTTCCCTGGCCAAGGGAACTCTTTGCCCACTTGTCACCAAACGTCTTCCCCGCAAGTAGACCTTGCCTCGGCGTTCCTTTCTCCTCCGCCTCTCTCGCACCCCTACCTTTCTCCACTAGCCCCTCTGGTGCCTCCAGCCACCCTTCTCGTGCCCTATCCCGTTGTGATCCCACTTCCAGTGCCTCTTCCAATCCCAGTGCCAATCCCAGTCCCCATGTGCAAAGACTCAAAGGTTGAGGTAGACCCCCCTAAACCGGCTTGCACTTCGAGCAAAAGCACACAGACTTCACCCATTGACATCTCCTCTCATTTGACATTAACCAGCAGGGAAATGGCAGTAGTCCAACAACCTCTTCCCTCTTGCTCGTCCCCTGTGGTGATAGACGGAGAAGTGCTAGACTTATCCATTAGGGCGCCTCAATCCTCAACACATGTTGATGTTCCACATGGGATCCAGCAAGACAGCGTCCTTGATTTGTCTGTACCTAGTATAAGAAAGACTTGCATCCAGTCTTGTAGCATGTATGGGCCATTGGCTCCAGAGCGGGATAGAGTGTGCCACATTGGGGGTGATGTTAGCCCTGCGGCTTTGGCTCTTGGGGTTCTTCGGCCGGTAGACTGCACGCCGAAGCTAGATACCAAGCTGCTGAGCGGTTTAGCATCTCTAGAGTTCAGCAGACAGCACAAGTGGGTGGTAGACAGCGGTCATGGTAGCGGCCATGGGGCGGTGCACGAATCTGGGCTCTCCGGAAGCGGCAACATCGAGATCGTCAGCACATCGCAGACTGCCAAAGTCATTGTGTCGGTCAAAGACGCCATGCCAGCCATATTCTGCAGCAAGCTTAAAGGATTGTCAGGCGTTTCTACAAAGAACTTTTCCATTAAACGGGACGGCAGTCAGGGGGGCTTCGCAACACTACCCAGGGTCCCGGGGGATCAGCGAGGAGAATCAAGTGACCCGCTCAAAAAGATCTCCAAAAACAGAGGAATCAAACTGAAGAAAGTGAGCTCCCAGGAGATTCATATACTCCCCATAAAGAAGCAGCGGCTGGCGGCGTTTCTACCCAGAAAATAACACAAGGGAAAACCAAGGACATGAGAAAGAAACGGCTACTGAGGTGTAGCTAGAGAAGTCAAAAACATTGAGAAGTTTAACCAGGGTATGATTATGCTAGACGCATTCCTGGCAGAAATAAGCCTGAAGTCCGCAACATACTCCGCAAGAACAGAGAAAAAAGTTCTCGTCATTTGATGTCATTTTGTTCTCGGAGCCCTGGTTTGGGAGTTCTCAAAAACATCGTCTGAGCAGAAAGTTTTTTCTTGTGGGTCTCCGAGAACACTTGTGTGATTGGTCAGAATTTTAAAGTGGGCGGGGTTAGTGCGGAGAAACGGGGATGTTCGGCGCCTGCTTTTCTCGTGAAGTATGGAATGTCCTGACTAGAATGAACTTTGTTCTTGCCACCGCAAGAAAACAAACTAATTTCTTTGTTCTTGCAGAGTAAGTTCCAAGCTTAATGCTGCGTTCACACCAAACGCGTCTAGTTTGAACATTTTTAATCCATTCGCACGTCCGCTGCGAATTGGGCGTGCATATAAAATGAGCGTTTGAAGCGAAATAGACGCGAGTTCAAGGCACTCCAGGAGAAATGTCATTAAATACCACTGCTTCTTTTCATTTCCATTAAAAATATATATTAAACATTAATAGCCACACAAATGTGGTCCAGGCAACTCCTACATTATCTTCACTGTATGTATATTTAAATATCCTAAAAAATAAAGTAATGAAACTTCTCTTTGCCCTCAGTCAAAACCATTTGGCAGACAACAAATTATAAAAATTTAAAATCTATTTCATTAAAATTTTACTTGTAGCAAATTGCTGTCTTATTCAGTTTTGTATTATGTTATTGATTTGAACATAAGTTTAACACTTTTGAAAACAGTATTTAAGAATGTGCAAATTGGCCTGTACGTACAGAGAGTTCTGGCAGTTGTTGTGTCTGAGTGAGAAAATAATTCATGAGATTTGAGAGATGTGGTCATTGAAAAAGCAATGACATTGATCCTCAGTTTAGCCAACATAGACTTCTGTTGTGCTCACTGTGCGAAGAGTTTAGTCAAGTCAAGTCAACTTTATTTATATAGCGCTTTTAACAATGTAGATTGTTTCAAAGCAGCTTTACAGTGTTAAACAGGAAAATAATGCAGCATAATTTTATTCAGCTGTATAGCCATTCTGGAAAAAACGCTGATGTCATCAGTTCATTTCAATTATCATACAGTGACAGTGTGGGCTTTAGATCAATAATTCGATCAGTAATTTAGTTTAAATGGTTAATTTAGTTTATTATTTCGATTTATTTCGATGTTTAGTTGAAAAATGTAGTGATCTAAGTATTGAGAAATGTGTCCTAGCGTCTGTAAAAAACTGTAAATAGGCGCTGTCTTTATAAATTAACCACAGATTTGAGCTTTAAACAACTACATTCTCACCTGAAAAAGTCTTAAAACTAAATTGTCACAGTAGTATTTTTAAATTATGCGCGGCATCACATCACTTCACCATGTGACAGCAGTGAGAAGGCTTCTGATTGGTTAACGCGGCACGAATTGACGCCAAAGTTCAGTTTTTCAACTCGGGCGTCAAGATGCGAATTCGCTTCAAACGCGTGAATGCACAAAAAGCACCACTCGCGCAAGATGCTCAATTCGCATGAACTGGTCACGTCCATCGCGCCGCAGGACCTCCAGACGCGCATCAACACGCCTTTCCATTGACTTAACATTGAAATCACTCGCCCCTGAGGCTTTATTCGCGTGAACTGGATGCACGAATGAGGTGGAATCGCGTCCATTGCGCCGCAGGACCTCCAGACGCGCATCAATGCGCCTTTCCATTGACTTAACCCTGAAATCACTCGCCCCTGAGGCTCTATTCGCGTTCGGTGTGAACGCAGCATAACGCTTGTTTCCCAGGCCGCCCATGATTTAGACTGATGCAGGCCGCCTCCGGTCTGACGGTTGGCATTTAATCCACTCATTATAAAGCAATCAGCTGAAGTCGTCAAGTAAAAGAAGCAATCTGAACAGGCCAAACTGCACTACTACTGATATTCTTTAGCATTTGCAGCATCAAGCGTTTCCCTTCCCATGCATTTTGATTTCGGTCACACAACCCTCATGAATGATTCATCACGCCTAATCTGCATTGTCATTAATATGCATGAGATCTGTTTTGAAACCCGGCCAGCTGTCAGCGAGAAACGCAACGTGTAGCGCTGACAAATACTCCTCATGCTCGCTGTTTACACTCGGAGTGCAAGACCTTTCCCATTTTTGGTCCTAATGAACTGTAGAAAGGGAACCGTGACCTTTTGCTTCCCTAATCGCTGTATGAATCAGTGGGGCATTGGAGCGGAGCTTCCTCTCTGAAGAACAGGAGGGGTACGCGGTTAGCATGGCAGCCTGATAATGACTTGGCAAAGCGCAGGCCTCGGTTTCATTAAGTCTGATGATTGGAGGAAATGGTTGTCAGTAGCAACAAAGCATAGTTTTCATCATCCTCCCTTTGGGAGGGGGCTGGAGAATTCGCACAATTCGCCCCCCAAACAAATTAAAACAAAATAATCATCAGGGGTTTCGTCCCTAACCACAACAAATCTGAGTGAAATGGCGTATTAATGCTGCTTTTATGGCCGTGGGTTGTTTTTTTAGGTTATTCTCAGCCAGCTGTCGCCGTTTTAACAGTGTTCAGATTTGACCGATCTTTATAACTACAGTGTTTTGAATGGCGAACCACCGACAATGGACCTCATTTTTTCCTTCTTTACACTGGTGCAAGATTCATCAGTGTATGTTTTGTAATCTTTCATTGCAATGAGAGGACTTTTATTGTCTTGTCACAAGCTAATATTGCGAATTTAATGCGGCGATTTAAAGCCAAGCGACGTTACTGGAATACAGTTTACGGCAATAATAGCAAATGATGATCGACTTGAAAAAGAAGGGTTTGCGTTTGAACGTGTGGAGATGCTCAAGTGTGTGTACAATGATGTCCGGCTTCATTCGCCCTCTGTTCATGCTCAGCGGGATCTCTAGTGGATCAAATCAAATGCCACCCGATATTTACTTTTCATCTTTGATCTCATTTTTTTTTTTATGGATTGTGAACGCTGCTTCATGGCAGTTAAATCTGTATTACTGTAGCTTTGGTGTGGTTGTGATGTGTTCAGTTTGATTGATGGCTTGAGGGCGTAAGGTTTCCACCCTCTCATTAACCTTCTGATCATCCCAGCCACTTTAATAATCAACTTATTAAAACAGCTGACACACATTAGCCACATGAGCATGTCATAACAAACTATATATTTATATAGAGAGAGAGAGAGAAAACTGTTTTTTGCATTGTGACTCGTACATTTTCCCTCTTATCATTGTATATTTACTACAAAATATTACTGTAATACAAATTTGTAGTATAATTGCCCCTATTAGGGATGCACCAATACGATAATTCTTTATATCTGAAAGCTGATAACCGATATCTTGGCTGATAAATCTAAATTCAAATTTTTATATAATTTTTGAGAGCCTGATTACAAAAACAAAAGTCTCAGCATTAAATCCATGTCCCAAACACACAATTATGATGCTCTCATTGTGATTTTATGTAGCCTATCATCTGTATTTTCCATTTTTGAAGTGATTTTCAATCATATTTCATCAATTCAAACCCATTATAGTGAACAGTGCACATCTGAAGTGTCTCCGCTGAAGGAAATTATACATTATTTATCAGCTTTAATATATCGGACACATTTTCTTATCGTCCGATAACGATAGCATTAAAAATGAACATATATCGGCCGATACCGATATTGTGGCCGATATATCGTGCATCCCTTGTCACAATGTATAAATGCTTTACATTTGAAATATTTGTTTTTGTTCATTACAATAATTGAGAATTTGGATTGAACATGCCTGATGTTTATGACGAAAATAATATCACAATGCGAAAATCAGGCTTCCTAGTCTCTTAAAGGAACACTCCACTATTTTTGAAAATAGGTTCATTTTCCGTCTTCCCTAGAGTTAAAGGAACACGCTGACTTTTTGTGACTTTATCTTATTCCCCGTATCCCCCAGAGTTAGAGAAGTCCATACACACCATTCTCATCTCCGTGCCATAACTCTGTCTGACATAACTCTGACGCACCCACCGCTAGCATAGCTTAGCACAAAGACTGGAGGTAAATGGCTCCAGCTAGCCTAGCTTAGCACAAAGACTGGAGGTAAATGGCTCCAGCTAGCCTAGCTTAGCACAAAGACTGGAGGTAAATGGCTCCAGCTAGCCTACTGCTCAAAAGTTGACAAAATAACACCAACATTTTCCTATTTACATGTTGTGATGTGTGTAGTTACATCGTGTACTAAGACTGACGAAAAATGAAAAGTTGTGATTTTCTAGACCGATATGGCGAGGAACTATACTCTCATTCCTGCGTAATAATCAAGAGCTTTGAGCCGTACCATGAGTGCAGCAGCGCAATATTACACAGCGCCTGAAAATAGGCTAACTTCAGTCAACTGGGAATAATATCAGGTGCTGCATAATATCATTGCGCTGCTGCACTCATGGTACGGCTCAAAGTTTCTTGATTATTACGCAGGAATGAGAGTATAGTTCCTCGCCATATCGGTCTAGAAAATCACAACTTTTCCTTTTCCGTCAGTCTTAGTACACAATGTAACTACACACATCACAACATGTAAATAGGAAAATGTTGGTGTTATTTTGTCAATTATTGAGCAGTAGGCTAGCTGGAGCCATTTACCTCCAGTCTTTGTGCTAAGCTAGGCTAGCTGGAGCCATTTACCTCCAGTCTTTGTGCTAAGCTAGGCTAGCTGGAGCCATTTACCTCCAGTCTTTGTGCTAAGCTAGGCTAGCTGGAGCCATTTACCTCCAGTCTTTGTGCTAAGCTAGGCTAGCTGGAGCCATTTACCTCCAGTCTTTGTGCTAAGCTAGGCTAGCTGGAGCCATTTACCTCCAGTCTTTGTGCTAAGCTATGCTAGCGTTGGATGTGTCAGACAGAGTTATGGCACGGAGATGAGAATGGTGTGTATGGACTTCTCTAACTCTGGGGGATATGGGGAATAAGATAAAGTCCCAAAAAGTCAGCGTGTTCCTTTAAACAGTTGAGTTTCACCGTTTTCGAATCCATTCAGCCGATCTCCGGGTCTGGAAAACTATAGAAACTCTTTGGTCATTTTTGAGCGAGATGCTAACGGTCTAATCAGATTCAATGATCTATGCCAGGGGTTTTCAAACTGGGGTCCTCCAGAAAATCTAAAAGAAAAAAAGTCTAAGCAAAACTGGATAAAGTCCACCGAATATTCTAACTGTTTCAGCTCTAAATGTTTCTCATCTTTCTTGCCATATACATACTTTCCAGAATTGTGTTGCTTTGTATCTTTCTAGAGAGTTTTTCTCACTATAGTCCCCTTTGTCTTTTTCACTGGGGTTGTAAGGCAGTATTTATTAACGCAGTGTGTAAGCTGCTTACACAATTATTGTGAAAGTTGCTTTTACAAATCATTTTTTAATTGAAAATGTTCTTCAGGTTTATACTTCCAACATTAAGTATAACAAATTTCATTTAGGAAACAATATGTTTTACTATTTATCTAACAGTTGAAATGTTTCCCCCCCCCCCCCCATACATACAAAAATATACAGTTGGATTTTAGGAAGGGGGTCCCTCAAAAAAGGTTAATCAAATTTGGAGGTCCTTGGCATCATAAAGTTTGAAAACCCCTGATCTATGCTAAGCTATGCTAAAAGTGCTAGCGCCAGACCTGGAGATCGGCTGAATGGATTCAAAAACGGTGAAACTCAACTGTTCAAAGGGTTAGTTCAGCCAAAATAGTAAATTGTGTCATTAATGACTGAGCCTCATGTGGTTGGACACCCGTCAGACCTCCGTTCATCTTCAGACACAAATGAAGATATTTTAGTGTAAATCTGATGCTCTGAAAGGCCTCCATTGGCTCAACTTTACACTCTCAAGACCCTTAAAAGACACTAAAGACTAAAGTTACAAAGTCCATCTCACTACAGCGGCTCTACAATAACTTTATGAAGCGGCGACAATAGTTTTTGTGCGCAAAAAACCCCTAAATAACGACTTATATAGTGATGACGATTTCAAAACACGGCCTCATGAAGCTTCGAAGCGTTATGAATCAGTGAGTCGATTCATGATTCGGATCGCGTGTCAAACCGCCAAACTGCTGAAATGTGGCGATTCAAACTGCTGAATCGACTCAGTGATTCATAACGCTTCAAACCGCTGAATCGACTCAGTGATTCATAACGCTTCAAACCGCTGAATCGACTCACTGATTCATAACGCTTCAAACCGCTGATTCGACTCACTGATTCATAACGCTCTGAACCGCTGAATCGACTCACTGATTCATAACGCTCTGAACCGCTGAATCGACTCACTGATTCATAACGCTCTGAACCGCTGAATCGACTCACTGATTCATAATGCTCTGAACCGCTGAATCGACTCACTGATTCATAACGCTCTGAACCGCTGAATCGACTCACTGATTCATAATGCTCTGAACCGCTGAATCGACTCACTGATTCATAACGCTCTGAACCGCTGAATCGACTCACTGATTCATAACGCTTCGAAGCTTCATGATGCCGTGTTTTGAAATCGTCATCTCTATATAAGTCGTTATTTAGGGTTTTTTTGCGCACAGAAACTATTCTCGTCTTCATAAAGTTATTGTAGAGCCGCTGTAGTGAGATGGACTTTGTAACTTTAGTCTTTAGTGTCTTTTAAGGGTCTTGAGAGTGTAAAGTTGAGCCAATGGAGGCCTTTCAGAGCATCAGATTTACACTAAAATATCTTCATTTGTGTCTGAAGATGAACGGAGGTCTGACGGGTGTCCAACCACATGAGGCTCAGTCATTAATGACACAATTTACATTTTTGGGTGAACTAACCCTTTAACTCTAGGGGAGTCGGAAAATGAGCCTGTTCCTTTAACTTAGCTATGTTAAGAACTAGAATTTGAAAACTAGAAACCAGAAAATGAGCCTATTTTCAAAAATAGGGGCGTGTTCCTAATTTTTGGGTGCAATATGACCTGCACATACTCTTGACAATTCATCCAAAATATCATTCAGTGAACTTGATAAATCAAAAATATGATTCTATAGCAAACGTGTTACATTCCACACATACACAGGTGTGTATTCACAACGAAATAGGGCATCTCCACAGCGAAATAAGCAGCGTTTGATCCTGGGCCAGGATGAGTGTGCTGTGGTCCCAGATGAAGATGCGAATCCCAGTTATGATGGATCGGCTCCTCCAGGCCACGCTCAGCACATTCGAGACACACTCTCAGAATCGGCCAGAGAAAGAAAAAATGAAAATAATGAGGCAGGATTTATTTGACATGTCAGTATGAAATGTGCCGACTCGTGTTTGTTTCTTGGGAGGCGTCTGAGTTCACATCATTCATGGAGAACCGACTTCTCAAGAGATCTCCTCCATTTCCACACAGCACACACTTCAGTATCGGTTTATACAATTAACACCAAATACATTTGATGAACTGCTGTGCAATTTTCCTTGGTTTTTTTCTCTGTCAGTACTGAAATATGTGTGTGTGTGTGTTTTAACTGTAAAGCCTTAAATCATTTCCCGGCCGGCATGTGATATATTTTCACTCTTCCCAGATCTACACAAAATAAAAAAAACAATCACCATTAGGGTTGCAAAGTTTCTAGAAACTCTGCAGAATTTTTGGAAACTTTCCAGAATTTTTTTTTAAAAATCCAGGATTTTTGGAAATTTTCCAGAATAATTGAAAAATTTCCAGGATTTAGGAAAAAATTCTATCAGATTTTTGGAAACTTTCTTTTTGAAAATGTTCCAGAATATTTGGAAACTTTGAATCAGATTTTTGGAAACTTTCCAGAATTTTTGAAAATGTTTCAGAATTTTTTTTTAAATCCAGGATTTTTTTTGAACATTTTCCAGAATATTTGGAAACTTTCAATCAGATTTTTGGAAACTTTCCAGAATTTCTGAAAATGTTCCAGAATTTTTTTTTAAATCCAGGATTTTTTTAAAACATTTTCCAGAATTTTTGGAAACTCTCTATCAGATTTTTGGAAACTTTCCAGAATTTTTGAAAATGTTCCAGAATAAAAAATAATAATAATGCAGGATTTTTGAACATTTTCCAGAATTTTTTGAAAATTTCCATCAGATTTTTGGAAACTTTCCAGAATTTCTGAAAATGTTCCAGAATAAAAAATAACAATAATCCAGGATTTTTGAAAATGTTACAGAATATTTGGAAACTTTCAATCAGATTTTTGGAAACTTTCCAGAATTTCTGAAAATGTTCCAGAATTTTTTTTTAAATCCAGGATTTTTTTAAACATTTTCCAGAATTTTTGGAAACTCTCTATCAGATTTTTGGAAACTTTCCAGAATTTTTGAAAATGTTCCAGAATAAAAAATAATAATAATGCAGGATTTTTGAAAATTTCCATCAGATTTTTGGAAACTTTCTTTTTGAAAATGTTCCAGAATGTTTGGAAATTTTGAATCAGATTTTTGGAAACTTTCCAGAATTTTTGAAATGTTCCAGAATTTTTGGAAACTTTCCAGGATTTTGTAAAAATTTTCATCCGATTTTTGGAAACTTTCCAGAATTTTTGAACAATTTCCAGGATTTTTGGAAACTTTCTTTTTGAAAATGTTCCAGATTACTTGGAAACTTAACTTTGTGATTATCTGATTTTTGGAAACTTTCCAGAATTGTTGACAATTTTCCAGGGTTTTGAACATTTTCCATCAGATTTTTGGAAACTTTCCAGAATTTTTGAAAATATTCCAGAATATTTGGAAACTTTCTCTCTGATTTTTGGAAACTTTCCAGGATTTGTTTGTGTGTGGAAATGTTCCGATTGTAAAGTTTCTGTAAATCCCGCCCCTTTGCAACCCTAATCATCCCCATCAGCATGAACCCCAGATGAAGTGTGTGAATACACCAGGACTGTTTCTATGATGTGAACTAATGTACGTGTCAGACGACCCTCCAACTCTTTTATAGGTACTGAAATTTTAAGTATTGAATGTTGTTTTTAAAAAAAATTTTTTACCATGAACAACTTTTGTAAATAACTGAATGGGTAAAAGAATGGGAAAAAAAAGAGCGAGTCTTGATGTTTTTAAATTATTTATTTATTATTTGTATCATTTAAAATGTCGAAAATGTGTATGTGACGAATGCATTAGCTTTAAAAATTTCATGATTAAAAACGTCTCTGGTATCAAGAACGAACCTTGTGGTTTTTTTTTCATGAACAGTATCGATATTATCTATTTGGCACGACGTTACGAATACATTTGTTTACAAAAAAAACAAAGAAACAGAAGAGTCTAAAACGATCACGACTAAACTTGAAATGCTACGTTACAAAAGATGGAAAAAAACCTGAGAAGTCTCAAAGTAAAGCAAGGCAGTTTGAACCTAGTTATTGAAAATGGACATATTTTCCTCCACGGTAAAAAGCGCTGGAAGGCAGTACAAGTCATATTCAACGACCCATCGTCACATTTCCCACCTCCGTATACAACGTGTTTAGCTTAAAATAGTTCTTCTCTACAAAAAATGTACATTCCTGTTGCTGAGTTTTATGGTTAAACCCATAATACACCATTGACGTCTGATCTATCAATGCAAATGATAAAATATCAACATAAACGTCGAGGCCAGTGCGTTCGTTCTCACACCGGCGTTCACATCACATCAACTTCCCACTATTTTAGTGATATCTCTAACAGCTCAATGACACCTAGAGCAATGCTTCATCCTTGAAAACTGTCCTCCAGCAGGTGTGGATGTCAGGCTGACTTTACAACACTTGCTAACGCACATCAACCCCAAACATTCCCGAGATAGCGGCTCGATGTGAAGGCCTCAGAGAAACGCCAAGTCAAACAGAGCGATCGTCCTTCACTTCTCTAAAGACAAACATGAGTAGCGATAGAGGAGGAATACAGCAGACGGAAAACTAAATGCCACAGAACGAAAGAAACGGCAGCTTTTCAACTATTATGGCCTGGATTGAAGATCAAATTTCCATTTGTTTGGATTATGCAGTTTTAACATAAACTTAATGTGATGTATATTTGTCAGTCATACATGAACGAAGCAGCTCAGATTTCTGTAATCGCACTAATGTGTTTTAAAAAGTGCTGTAAAAACAGTTAAATCACTTTTAATACAAGTTTGTGTGTATACACTAGTGCTGTCAATCAATTTAGCTAATTGATCGCATTTATTCTGTGATTAATCATGATAAAAAAAAAATCTGTAATTAATTGTGAATAAAAGCAGTTTTTCTGTAATTAATCGTGATTTAAGTGCATTTTCTGCAATTAATCGTGATTTAATCGCATTTTTCTGTAATTAATCGCGATTAATCACATTCTCCCTGTAATTAATCGCGACAAAAAAAGGCTGTAATTAATCGTGATTAATCGCATTTTCCTTAATTAATCGTGACTAAAAGCATTTCTCTGTAATTAAGCGTGACTAAAACATATTTTCTGTAATTAATCGCATTTTCCTTAATTAATCGCGACTAAAAGCATTTCTCTGTAATTAAGCGTGACTAAAAACATATTTTCTGTAATTAATCGTGATTAATCGCATTTTCCTGTAATTAATCGTGACTAAAAGCATTTTTCTGTAATTAATCGTGGTTCAATCAAATTTTTTCTGTAATTAATCGTGACTTAAACCATGATTAATTACAGAAAAAATGCTTTTAGTCATGATTATTTACAGAAAAAATGCTTTTAGTCATGATTAATTACATAAAAAATGCAACTAAACAATGATTAATTACTGAAAAAATGCTTTTATTGCATTTTTTTTCTGTAATTAATCGTGACTAAAAGCATTTTTTCTGTAATT
>JARQWZ010002407.1:182500-212500 GCA_033150135.1 Gobio occitaniae
CACACACACACACACACTTATACACACAAAAACACAATTAGCTTTTGGAATGGCACACGTTAATTTGTGTGTGTGTGTGTTTATGTGTGTATAAGTGTGTGTGTATAAGTGTGTGAGTGTGTGTGTGTTTTTTTTGTCTGTTTTGCACTCTTGATGTTTTAGAGATTATTTAGAATAATCTATATTTATATACTTATAATTTTCTATTTATTTATATAATTCAAATTATGGTTTTATTAATAAATATTGTAGAATTTTTTTTAAATAATGTGTATAATTAGAATATTACTTGTACATGAAATATATAATTATTAATATCATTTACAATGTTTATTTTATTTATATAATTATAATTTTTTTTTTTATTTAGCCTATTATTATTTACGATAATTATTTATATAATTAGAATGACTTACATTTTATGATTTAACTAATTATTTACAATATCCTATTTATATAATTTGAATTTTTATGATATAATTTTTTATGATTTAACTATTTACAATATTTATTATTTATATAATTACATTTTTATTATTATATTACATTTTTATGATGTAACTAATTATTATTCTACAATATTCATATAGATTTTTTATTTCTCGAATTATTATTATTTACGTATTTATGATTGAACTAATTTACAATATGCTATGTATAAAATTAGATTTTTTTAAAATGATTTGTAACATTAGAATTATTTACATTATGACTTTACAATAATTATTAATATAATTAGATGATTGTATTATTTATATAATTAGAATTATAAACATTTAACTATTAAACTATTTACAATTTTATTTATATAATTACATTTTTTATGATTTTATATAATTAGAATTTTTATGGTTTTACTAATAATTTGTTTATATAGATTTTTTATAATTTATATAATTAGAATATAAATTATACATTAAATATATAATTATTTATTTTATTTATATAATTGGGATTTTTTAAAACAATTATTTATATAATTCAGATTTTTTACAGTTTGATGTAAATAGCTGATCAGTGATTGGCTGATAGGTCATGTGACGCGGCTCACCCTCCACGCGTCTGTGTGTGTGTGTGGGGGCGTTGGAGGCCTGTCGCCGTAGAGATGGGCCGTTGCCATGGTAATACGGGCTGCTGGCGGCTGGCTGGTACTCCGAGGTGCTTCTCAGGGTCTGTGGGCGGGGCGTCATGGAATTGGAGGCGGAGTCCATGAAGCGCTGCTCCTTCAGTAACCCGTTCTCCTCTGGAGGAAGAGTCTCGGCTACACACACACACACACACACACACACACACACACTCTGCTGGTGAGTAATGTTGATGCTAAACTGGACCTTTGTAAGGTGATGTGTGTACCTTCTGACGGGTGTGTGTCTGTGTGCAGGAGTTTGGGGGAGAGAGGAGCGCCGTATGGAGGAGAGTCTCTGGAGATCCGCTTCACTGCCCTATTCAGAGACGGGCCGTCCGACAGCATCTCCTCTTTCACTGCGCACACACACACACACACACATCAGCACTGCATCACAGCCAGAGAGAGCTTACAAGAGCCGCACCACTAGTGCCAAATGCTATTACAGTGCTTAATTTAAATTAGCTTTTATTTCAGATTTTCAGCTTTCATTGTAATTTTAGTTTAAGTTTTAGTCATTTTTTCTGTGCTTAGGCCATTTTTATTAGTTTAGTATTATTTATATACTATTGTAGTATTTATCAATATTTTAAATTAGGTTTTATATTTTATTTTTTAGTTTTCATTTTAATTTGAGTAATTCTGTTGTGTTTTGTCATTTTTACTGGTTTCTAGTATTATTTATATACCATTGTATTATTTATTAAAATTTTAAATACCATTATATAATTTATTAATATTTTAAATACCATGATATTATTTATTAATATTTTAAATACCATGATATTATTTATTGATATTTTACAAACCATTATATTATTTATTAATACTTTAAATAACATGATATTATTTATTAATATTTTAAATACCATTATATTATTTATTAATATTTTAAATGCCATTATATAATTTATTAATATTTTAAATGCCATTATATTATTTATTAATATTTTAAATACCATGATATTATTTATTGATATTTTACAAACCATTATATTATTTATTAATATTTTAAATAACATGATATTATTTATTAATATTTTAAATACCATTATATTATTTATTAATATTTTAAATACCATTATATAATTTATTAATATTTTAAATGCCATTATATTTTTTATTTATTAATATTTTAAATGCCATTATATCATTTATATATTTTTTAAATGCCATTATATTATTTATTAATATTTTATATACAATTATAGTATTTATTAATATTTTAAATACCATGATATTATTATTAATATTTTAAATACAATGAAATTATTTATTAATATTTTAAATGACGATGTTATTGATTCATATTTTAAATACCATGATATTATTTATTAATATTTTAAATACCATTATATTATTTATTAATATTTTAAATACCATTATATTATTTATTAATATTTTAAATACCATTATATTATTGATTCATATTTTAAATACCATGATATTATTTATTTATATTTTAAATACCATTATATTATTTATTAATATTTTAAATACCATGATATTATTTATTATTATTTTAAATACCATGATATTATTTATTGATATTTTACAAACCATTATATTATTTATTAATATTTTAAATACCATTATATCATTTATTTAATATTTTATATACAATTATAGTATTTATTAATATTTTAAATACCATGATATTATTTTTTATATTTTAAATACCATGAAATTGTTTATTAATATTTTAAATGACATGAAATTATTTATTCATATTTTAAATACCATGATATTATTTATTCATATTTTTAATACAATTATATTATTTTTAATATTTTAAATACCATGAAATTATTTATTAATATTTTAAATGACATGTTATTGATTCATATTTTAAATACCATTATATTATTTATGAAGATTTTAAATACCATTATATTATTGATTCATATTTTAAATACCATGATATTATTTATTTATATTTTAAATACCATTATATTATTTATTAATATTTTAAATACCATGATATTATTTATTATTATTTTAAATACCATGATATTATTTATTGATATTTTACAAACCATTATATTATTTATTAATATTTTAAATACCATGATATTATTTATTAATATTTGAAATACCATTATATCATTTATTTAATATTTTATATACAATTATAGTATTTATTAATATTTTAAATACCATGATATTATTTTTTATATTTTAAATACCATGAAATTATTTATTAATATTTTAAATGACATGAAATTATTTATTCATATTTTAAATACCATGATATTATTTATTAATATTTTATATACAATGATATTATTTTTAATATTTTAAATACCATGAAATTATTTATTAATATTTTAAATGAAATGTTATTGATTCATATTTTAAATACCATTATATTATTTATTCATATTTTAAATACCATTATATTATTTATTCATATTTTAAATACCATTATAGTTTTATTTGATATTTTCAGTTTTCATTTTAATTTTTTAAATTTTGTTATATGCTTCTGTAATTTTTATTAGTTTTTAGTATTATTTACATACCATTATATTATTTATTAATATTTTAAATTAGCTTTTATTTTTATATATTTTTAATTAGAATTTTAGTAATTCTGTCATGCTTTTGTAATTGTTTTATATTATTTATATACCATTATATTATTTAATTAATATTTTTTATTAGGTTTTTTTTTTATATTTTTAGTTTTTATTTTAAATTTAGTAATTTTGTTATGAGCTTTTGTCATTTTTATTTTTTAAGCATTATTTATATACCTTTATAGTATTTATTCATATTTTAAATGAGCTTTTATTTTTATATTTCAAGTTTTAATTTTTAACATTTCTAATACATTTCTAATTTTTTTTTTTATCAAATATTAATATTTCAATTAGCGTTTTAGTTTGGGTTAACAATAGCAACACCGCTCATACATTCATCCAAACATCTCCTTTTGTATTTGACAGAAGACATTAAAGGGTTAGTTCAGCCAAAACTGTAAATTGTGTCATTAATGACTGAGCCTCATGTGGTTGGACACCCGTCAGACCTCCGTTCATCTTCAGACACAGATGAAGATATTTTAGTGTAAAGCTGATGCTCTGAAAGGCCTCCATTGGCATTCAGTACATTTACACTCACAAGTAGGGATGAAACGGTATGGAAATTTAACATCACGATTAAAGTGACCCAAATTATCACGGTTATCAATATTATCACGGTTTTGTTCAAATGAGATGAAAGTGTTCAAAAAGAACAGATGCACACAATTAAAACATTTCATCAAGTTTTAATAACTAAATAACTAAAGCAGCTCTATGCACTTTTTTAAGCTAGATTATGTGGGATTTCCTTCCTTAATGGCCGTCATCAATAGCAACGCATAACGCATAAATAATAATAATTTGTCGTAAATATAATCTCTAATATTATCTCTGTAAATATATTCCCAAGCAATATTCTCATCAGTGTTCTATCAGACACATTTAAATATAGCATATTTTGTGCTAGAGCCCAAAAAGTATCCAAGTGAAATAATGCATATCCATATTTCCATATGATTTGACAGTTTATCTTATTAAATATCAAAATGTGTGCATCATACCTGACACCTAAATGATCACTTTACAGTCAGTTTTATGACTGTCATTCTCTTCAAATGCAATTGAAGTTTGAAACGTGTATAACGTTACTAATGTTGTGTGTAACTTTAGAGACGGTCCCTAAATTCGCCAGCGTTATGCCGGTCATATCTGATGCGCTGTGGTTCTGCTGGGTTTGTTTTTTAAAACCATTTTCGCTGCTGAAATAGAACAGAAACAGTCAACCACTGGATGATGAATGAATCTCCTGCGTACATCGCACGTTTATCTCTGCTTTTAGTGCAGATTTCAGCGATTGAGAGCGGCGCGCGCTCTGAAGAAAACTCTGCTAATCTGAACGCCTCTGATTATGAGATATTGCATTCATAAACTCAATAGAAACACGTGTTTATAAAGCGCAACGCGATTATAACAGACGGCTTTTGAGAAGACTATAATAAGTTCAACAGCCAGAGTGACTAGTGTGCAGCCGAAATAACGTTACACCCGCAAATGGCGGTTGTTAATGTCAAGCCCTGATTATTATCCCTTAAATGTCACCCTAGTCTTGACTGAATTTGTTCGTTCGCTTCACGTTATTATTTGCCAGACGTAGTTTTGGTATTGAGGTCAAAGTCCACTTGCCTTGCATTCGTAGTTTTGAAGTGTTCCCCCTATTACAGCGACTCTCTTCTGGCATGTTCTGCAGACAGGGTGACCATCTAAGATTAAGGACTTTTGTAAAAGCCAAAATATGACACACCTCAGATTTGGTCCTTTTAGAGGCTGAACAATCCCCCAGTGCTGTCACTGCCTTCTGCCATTTATTCTCATTCAGAAAACAGCTGTGCTGCGCCAGACTGGACAAGATTTACCGCGAGTTTTCACAACCGTGATAATCACACGCGGTTTTAATGATAATACAATTTTATACGATATTACTAACCGTCACTAAATGTTATCGTGGTTTATCGTGAAACCGGTAATCGTTTCATCCCTACTCTCAAGACCCATAAAAGGCGCTTAAAACGTCGTTACGAAGTCCATCTCACCACAGTGGCTCTACAATAATTTTACGATGCGACGACAATAGTTTTTGTGCGCAAAAAAAAATCTAAATAACACCTTTATCCAGCTTGTTCTCGTCTTCCGTGTGTGTCTCCACGACGCATGCGTGAGAATATGAGCAGATCCGGCGTTCGGGAATCCATGAAATGCTCACTTTAGCCCCATTTTGAGAACTACACCGAGACCTAAAGCACGATCAGTGTAGAATTCAACAGCTGAGATACGCGCGTCTTCCTCTGCTTGTGAACAAATCTCTTCTGGGTCATGTGTCCGAACGCCGGATCTGCTCATATTCTCACGCATGCGTCGTGGAGACACACACGGAAGACAAGAACAAGCTGGATAAAGGTGTTATTTTGATTTTTTTTGCGCACAAAAACTATTGTCGTCGCTTCGTAAGATGATTGTAGAGTCACTGTGGTGAGATGGACTTTGTAACGATGTTTTTAGTGCCTTTTATGGGTCTTGTGAGTGTAAATGTACTGAATGCCAATGGAGGCCTATCTGAAGCCTTTCTCAGCATCAGCTTTACACTAAAATATCTTCATTTGTGTCTGAAGATGAACGGAGGTCTGACGGGTGTCCAACCACATGAGGCTCAGTCATTAATGACACAATTTACATTTTTGGGTGAACTAACCCTTTAAATCAAACCGTTTGGAGCAACACAAAGGTGAGTAGATTAAGAAACATAAGCACAGATCATAATAATATCCGACGGTGATATTGTGGTAGATGTACCTGATTTAGCGCGCTCATAGGTGTGTTGTGGACTGAAGGGCTGACTGCTGAACAGATTATCACACTGAAGGTGTCTACACACCAGCTCCAGGAAGCGCAACACACACCCAGCGCTGGAGGCGGAGGGCAGCTTCACACACCGCGTCCCTCCATCTGTTCGGACTGCAGACACACACAACAATCCTGCATCACTGCGAGCGTTTTAACCATAGAGACAGAGCGTATTTAGGCCACGCCCACACCGGGGGGGAAAACAATCCAACGCTCTCCATTGACTTTGCATTGCGTGAGGCGCCTCATTGTCATTTCGGACTTATAACAAAAAACAGAACAATGTCTAAAAGCTGATATGTGACAAGGTGTACAGCAAACAAGCTAAAAAAACACAGAAATAAGTTTTTATAAGCTGTCGACCCAAAAAAAACGAGCGTTTAAGAAGATAAAAGTGGATACAGGCAATACGAAGTGAAGCTTCAGCTGAAGAATGGGGACATTTTGGGATCCTGACACTCAGTGTGTGTATGTGTGCAGTAGGGATGCCGCAATTCTCAATATAATATTGAGCCGTTCGGTACGGCATTCACGGTTCAATACGAGCTTGTGAATTGCGGTTTTTCGGTTTTGCATTGAATTAATATTTTTTCTGCAAATTCTATAATTTTCCTCCATCCCAATACTGAACAACGCGACACACATTCACATCACAGGTTAGTGGTGGAGTTATACTCACGGAACACTAGAGTTATTCACAATCACGAAAGTTCATTATTTGCATGCGTTTTAAAGCCTTGCCGGTTTCATTCGCGTGCGCGGTTTTAACATGCGCTTTTCAGAGCGCGCGCACTAAACGCCTGTCAAACACGAGATTACTGGACTAAATAGTCGTCTTACTTCGCTAATACTGTCAAATACACACAAGGTTAACATAAACACAGTCGGTTATGTCTAAAGTGAAAGTAAAATCGCAATCGTGTCTGTATATTAGATGCGTGCAGGTCTTACTGACAGCGGCGCAGCCTAGAGTGAACACGCGGTCCTTAAAGGGACAGTTCACCTCTAACATGATGTCATTATTTACTCACTCTAATGTTGTTTCAAACCTGTATTCATTTCTCGATGACAGAATTTTCATCTCTTTAATGTTAATACAACAACAAAAGACAAAGAGAAAATCACTCACTGCTCTTGACTGAAAAACAAATAGTAGCTTTAATAAGAATTAATGTATATTTTATAGTGAAGTCTATGTAGTGTTTTATTTTTACATTTATTCATTCAATTTCATACTTAAATGCTGCTGTACATCTCTGAGCTGCCAGTGTAAATCTTTATATATATTTATTTTATATTATACTATACACTAGGAATGTGTACAAGGTTTTTTTTTTTTTTTAAAGTAAAGTTTAAGTAAGGTTTTTCCAATTCTTTTAAGTAAAATAAAGAAAGAGTATTGCAACAAAAAATCTCTTTAACCTCTTGTGGTTCCTGTCGCCTAAGAATAGAATAACAAAAAATGTATGACAAGCCATCAGAACCGAACCGAACCGAAAACCGTGGGTAAAAACTGAGGTATGTATTGAACCGTGGACCAACTGTATTGTTTCATCCCTAGTGTGCAGTAAACATTTTGTCACTTAAGTCAAATATCCAAATGTCCGTTTTATATATTATATTTACTGTCTCTGATTACGTTCCCTCTAGTGTGCGTAGTTCTCAGTGTAATATGACCCGCGCGCTCTGTCTCAATGGCCTGAATCCACTTTTTTGTACTTAAACGCTCGTTTTTTGGGTCAACAGCTCATAAAAACTTCTGGGTTTTTGCTTCTGGGTTTTGTTTAGCTTGTTTGCTGTACACCTTATCACAAATCAGCTTTTATACATTGTTCAGTTTTGTGTTATAAGTCCGAAATGACAAGGAGGGGCTTCACGCAATACAAAGTCAATGGAGACGGTTTGATTGTTTCCCCCCCCGGTGGGCGTGGCCTTCAGATTATGACACGTGTCGCTCGGTCTCTATCCCCCAAACACCACATGGAGGCGCTGTACCTCGGACCACCTCTCCTCCGCCGCATTGGCTCTGCAGGCACCCCAGCAGCACTTTGGGCTGGTAAGCGCAGTCCAGACAGGCCTGAACCGTCTGCTGCAGAACCAGATCCACCGCCTCCGGCCCGAAGTGATCCGGCAGCCTCTGAACCTGCTTCCGGTCCAGATGTGGGCCGCAGTTCCCGTGTTTGTTCACGTACACACACACTGATGGAAACGGACAGGACATGTGTGTGTGTAAACATTCTGAACAGAACTTTATTCATCTCAACATCCACACCGACACCATGTGGTTAGTCTGGTCAAAACATGTTTATGCAAGATGATTATTTTGGTTAGGGAGACTCATAGATTTGATCAAATAATAACATTACTATATAATTGGACTATATAGTCAAAATTCACTATAGTCATTGTTGTTATATACTACAGCCATAGTATAAGATTGTTTGGTTATACAGTCTGATTACTGTTGTTATATAGTCTGACTACTGTAGTTATACAGTCTGATTACTGTAGTTATACAGTCTGATTACTGTAGTTATATAGTCTGACTACTGTAGTTACATAGACTGATTACTGTAGTTATACAGTCTGACTACTGTAGTTATACAGTCTGATTACTGTAGTTACATAGACTGATTACTGTAGTTATACAGTCTGACTACTGTAGTTAATCAGTCTGATTACTGTAGTTATACAGTCTGACTACTGTAGTTAATCAGTCTGATTACTGTATTTATATAGTCTGTCTACTGTAGTTATACAGTCTGAATACTGTAGTTATATAGTCTGACTACTGTAGTTATACAGTCTGATTACTGTAGTTATACAGTCTGACTACTGTAGTTATACAGTCTGACTACTGTAGTTATATAGTCTGATTACTGTAGTTATACAGTCTGAATACTGTAGTTATACAGTCTGATTACTGTTGTTATATAGTCTGATTACTGTAGTTATACAGTCTGATTACTGTAGTTATATAGTCTGATTACTGCAGTTATATAGTCTGACTACTGTAGTTATACAGTCTGATTACTGTATTTATACAGTCTGATTACTGTAGTTATACAGTCTGATTACTGTAGTTATATAGTCTGATTACTGTAGTTATACAGTCTGATTACTGTAGTTATGCAGTCTGATTACTGTAGTTATATAGTCTGATTAGTGTAGTTATATAGTCTGATTACTGTAGTTATTTAGTCTGATTAGTGTAGTTATATAGTCTGATTACTGTAGTTATACAGTCTGACTACTGTAGTTATACAGTCTGACTACTGTAGTTATACAGTCTGACTACTGTAGTTATATAGTCTGACTACTGTAGTTATACAGTCTGATTACTGTAGTTATATAGTCTGACTACTGTAGTTATACAGTCTGATTATTGTAGTTATATAGTCTGACTACTGTAGTTATATAGTCTGATTACTGTAGTTATACAGTCTGATTACTGCAGTTATATAGTCTGACTACTGTCTGGTAGTCTGATTAGTGTAGTTATATAGTCTGATTACTGTAGTTATATAGTCTGATTAGTGTAGTTAAATAGTCTGATTACTGTAGTTATATAGTCTGACTACTGTAGTTATACAGTCTGATTACTGTAGTTATATAGTCTGACTACTGTAGTTACATAGACTGATTACTGTAATTATACAGTCTGATTACTGTAGTTATACAGTCTGATTACTGTAGTTACATAGACTGATTACTGTAGTTATACAGTCTGACTACTGTAGTTAATCAGTCTGATTACTGTAGTTATACAGTCTGACTACTGTAGTTAATCAGTCTGATTACTGTATTTATATAGTCTGTCTACTGTAGTTATACAGTCTGAATACTGTAGTTATATAGTCTGACTACTGTAGTTATACAGTCTGATTACTGTAGTTATACAGTCTGACTACTGTAGTTATACAGTCTGATTACTGTAGTTATACAGTCTGATTACTGTAGTTATGCAGTCTGATTACTGTAGTTATATAGTCTGATTAGTGTAGTTATTTAGTCTGATTAGTGTAGTTATATAGTCTGATTACTGTAGTTATACAGTCTGATTACTGTAGTTATACAGTCTGATTACTGTAGTTATATAGTCTGACTACTGTAGTTACATAGACTGATTACTGTAGTTATACAGTCTGATTACTGTAGTTATACAGTCTGACTACTGTAGTTATACAGTCTGATTACTGTAGTTACATAGACTGATTACTGTAGTTATACAGTCTGACTACTGTAGTTATACAGTCTGACTACTGTAGTTATACAGTCTGACTACTGTAGTTATATAGTCTGACTACTGTAGTTATACAGTCTGATTACTGTAGTTATATAGTCTGACTACTGTAGTTATACAGTCTGATTATTGTAGTTATATAGTCTGACTACTGTAGTTATATAGTCTGATTACTGTAGTTATACAGTCTGATTACTGCAGTTATATAGTCTGACTACTGTCTGGTAGTCTGATTAGTGTAGTTATATAGTCTGATTACTGTAGTTATATAGTCTGATTAGTGTAGTTAAATAGTCTGATTACTGTAGTTATATAGTCTGACTACTGTAGTTATACAGTCTGATTACTGTAGTTATACAGTCTGATTACTGTAGTTATATAGTCTGACTACTGTAGTTATACAGTCTGACTACTGTAGTAGTCTCATTACTGTAGTTATACAGTCTGATTACTGTAGTTATATAGTCTGACTACTGTAGTTATACAGTCTGATTACTGTAGTTATAGAGTCTGATTACTGTAGTTATATAGTCTGACTACTGTAGTTATACAGTCTGACTACTGTATTAGTCTGAATACTGTAGTTATACAGTCTGATTACTGTAGTTATACAGTCTGATTACTGTAGTTATACAGTCTGATTACTGTAGTTATATAGTCTGACTATTGCAGTTATACAGTCTGACTACTGTAGTAGTATCATTACTGTAGTTATACAGTCTGACTACTGTAGTTATACAGTCTGACTACTGTAGTTATATAGTCTGACTACTGTAGTTATACAGTCTGATTACTGTAGTTATATAGTCTGACTACTGTAGTTATACAGTCTGATTATTGTAGTTATATAGTCTGACTACTGTAGTTATATAGTCTGATTACTGTAGTTATACAGTCTGATTACTGCAGTTATATAGTCTGACTACTGTCTGGTAGTCTGATTAGTGTAGTTATATAGTCTGATTACTGTAGTTATATAGTCTGATTAGTGTAGTTAAATAGTCTGATTACTGTAGTTATATAGTCTGACTACTGTAGTTATACAGTCTGATTACTGTAGTTATACAGTCTGATTACTGTAGTTATATAGTCTGACTACTGTAGTTATACAGTCTGACTACTGTAGTAGTCTCATTACTGTAGTTATACAGTCTGATTACTGTAGTTATATAGTCTGACTACTGTAGTTATACAGTCTGATTACTGTAGTTATAGAGTCTGATTACTGTAGTTATATAGTCTGACTACTGTAGTTATACAGTCTGACTACTGTATTAGTCTGAATACTGTAGTTATACAGTCTGATTACTGTAGTTATACAGTCTGATTACTGTAGTTATACAGTCTGATTACTGTAGTTATATAGTCTGACTACTGCAGTTATACAGTCTGACTACTGTAGTAGTCTCATTACTGTAGTTATACAGTCTGACTACTGTAGTTATACAGTCTGATTACTGTAGTTACATAGACTGATTACTGTAGTTATACAGTCTGATTAATGTAGTTATATAGTCTGACTACTGTAGTTATACAGTCTGATTACTGTAGTTATATAGTCTGACTACTGTAGTTATACAGTCTGATTACTGTAGTTACATAGACTGATTACTGTAGTTATACAGTCTTATTACTGTAGTTATATAGTCTGACTACTGTAGTTATACAGTCTGATTACTGTAGTTACATAGACTGATTACTGTAGTTATACAGTCTGACTACTGTAGTTATACAGTCTGATTACTGTAGTTATATAGTCTGACTACTGTAGTTATACAGTCTGATTACTGTAGTTATACAGTCTGATTACTGTAGTTGTACAGTCTGACTACTGTAGTTGTACAGTCTGATTACTGTAGTTATATAGTCTGATTACTGTAGTTATATAGTCTGACTACTGTAGTTATACAGTCTGATTACTGTAGTTATATAGTCTGACTACTGTAGTTATACAGTCTGATTACTGTAGTTACATAGACTGATTACTGTAGTTATACAGTCTGACTACTGTAGTTATACAGTCTGATTACTGTAGTTATATAGACTGATTACTGTAGTTATACAGTCTGATTACTGTAGTTATATAGTCTGACTACTGTAGTTATACAGTCTGATTACTGTAGTTACATAGACTGATTACTGTAGTTATACAGTTTGATTACTGTAGTTATATAGTCTGACTACTGTAGTTATACAGTCTGATTTCTGTAGTTACATAGACTGATTACTGTAGTTATACAGTCTGACTACTGTAGTTATACAGTCTGATTACTGTAGTTATATAGTCTGACTACTGTAGTTATACAGTCTGATTACTGTAGTTACATAGACTGATTACTGTAGTTATACAGTCTTATTACTGTAGTTATATAGTCTGACTACTGTAGTTATACAGTCTGATTACTGTAGTTACATAGACTGATTACTGTAGTTATACAGTCTGACTACTGTAGTTATACAGTCTGATTACTGTAGTTATATAGTCTGACTACTGTAGTTATACAGTCTGATTACTGTAGTTATACAGTCTGATTACTGTAGTTATACAGTCTGACTACTGTAGTTGTACAGTCTGATTACTGTAGTTATATAGTCTGATTACTGTAATTATACAGTCTGATTACTGTAGTTATACAGTCTGGTTACTGTCGTTATATAGTCTGACTACTGTAGTTATACAGTCTGATTACTGTAGTTACATAGACTGATTGCTGTAGTTATACAGTCTGATTACTGTAGTTATATAGTCTGACTACTGTAGTTATACAGTCTGATTACTGTAGTTACATAGACTGATTACTGTAGTTATACAGTCTGACTACTGTAGTTATACAGTCTGATTACTGTAGTTATATAGTCTGACTACTGTAGTTATACAGTCTGATTACTGTAGTAATATAGTCTGACTACTGTAGTTATACAGTCTGATTACTGTAGTTATACAGTCTGATTACTGTAGTTACATAGACTGATTACTGTAGTTATACAGTCTTATTACTGTAGTTATATAGTCTGACTACTGTAGTTATACAGTCTGATTACTGTAGTTACATAGACTGATTACTGTAGTTATACAGTCTGACTACTGTAGTTATACAGTCTGATTACTGAAGTTATATAGTCTGACTACTGTAGTTATACAGTCTGATTACTGTAGTTATACAGTCTGATTACTGTAGTTATACAGTCTGACTACTGTAGTTACAGTCTGATTACTGTAGTTATATAGTCTGATTACTGTAGTTATACAGTCTGATTACTGTAGTTATATAGTCTGATTACTGTAGTTATATAGTCTGACTACTGTAGTTATACAGTCTGATTACTGTAGTTATACAGTCTGATTACTGTAGTTATATAGTCTGATTACTGTAGTTATACAGTCTGATTACTGTAGTTATACAGTCTGATTACTGTAGTTATGCAGTCTGATTACTGTAGTTATATAGTCTGATTAGTGTAGTTATATAGTCTGATTACTGTAGTTATATAGTCTGATTAGTGTAGTTATATAGTCTGATTACTGTAGTTATACAGTCTGACTACTGTAGTTATACAGTCTGACTACTGTAGTTATACAGTCTGATTACTGTAGTTATATAGTCTGATTACTGTAGTTATACAGTCTGACTACTGTAGTTATACAGTCTGACTACTGTAGTTATACAGTCTGATTACTGTAGTTATACAGTCTGATTACTGTAGTTATATAGTCTGATTACTGTAGTTATACAGTCTGATTACTGTAGTTATACAGTCTGATTACTGTAGTTATGTAGTCTGATTACTGTAGTTATATAGTCTGATTAGTGTAGTTATATAGTCTGATTACTGTAGTTATATAGTCTGATTACTGTAGTTATATAGTCTGATTAGTGTAGTTATATAGTCTGATTACTGTAGTTATACAGTCTGACTACTGTAGTTATACAGTCTGACTACTGTAGTTATACAGTCTGATTACTGTAGTTATATAGTCTGACTACTGTAGTTATACAGTCTGATTACTGTAGTTATATAGTCTGATTACTGTAGTTATACAGTCTGATTACTGTAGTTATATAGTCTGACTACTGTCTGATAGTCTGATTAGTGTAGTTATATAGTCTGATTAGTGTAGTTATATAGTCTGACTACTGTCTGATAGTCTGATTACTGTAGTTATACAGTCTGATTACTGAAGTTATATAGTCTGACTACTGTAGTTATACAGTCTGACTACTGTAGTAGTCTCATTACTGTAGTTATACAGTCTGATTACTGTAGTTATATAGTCTGACTACTGTAGTTATACAGTCTGATTACTGTAGTTATACAGTCTGATTACTGTAGTTATACAGTCTGATTACTGTAGTTATATAGTCTGACTACTGTAGTTATACAGTCTGACTACTGTAGTAGTCTGATTACTGTAGTTATACAGTCTGATTACTGTAGTTATATAGTCTGACTACTGTAGTTATACAGTCTGACTACTGTAGTAGTCTCATTACTGTAGTTATACAGTCTGATTACTGTAGTTATACAGTCTGACTACTGTAGTTATACAGTCTGATTACTGTAGTTATATAGTCTGACTACTGTAGTTATACAGTCTGATTACTGTAGTTATACAGTCTGACTACTGTAGTTATACAGTCTGATTACTGTAGTTATATAGTCTGATTACTGTAGTTATACAGTCTGATTACTGTAGTTATAAAGTCTGATTACTGTTGTTATATAGTCTGATTACTGTAGTTATATAGTCTGACTACTGTAGTTATACAGTCTGATTACTGTAGTTATATAGTCTGACTACTGTAGTTATACAGTCTGACTACTGTAGTAGTCTCATTACTGTAGTTATACAGTCTGATTACTGTAGTTATACAGTCTGACTACTGTAGTTATACAGTCTGATTACTGTAGTTATATAGTCTGACTACTGTAGTTATACAGTCTGATTACTGTAGTTATACAGTCTGACTACTGTAGTTATACAGTCTGATTACTGTAGTTATATAGTCTGATTACTGTAGTTATACAGTCTGATTACTGTAGTTATAAAGTCTGATTACTGTTGTTATATAGTCTGATTACTGTAGTTATACAGTCTGATTACTGTAGTTATACAGTCTGATTACTGTAGTTATACAGTCTGACTACTGTAGTTGTACAGTCTGATTACTGTAGTTATATAGTCTGATTACTGTAGTTATATAGTCTGACTACTGTAGTTATACAGTCTGATTACTGTAGTTATATAGTCTGACTACTGTAGTTATACAGTCTGATTACTGTAGTTACATAGACTGATTACTGTAGTTTTACAGTCTGACTACTGTAGTTATACAGTCTGATTACTGTAGTTATATAGACTGATTACTGTAGTTATACAGTCTGATTACTGTAGTTATATAGTCTGACTACTGTAGTTATACAGTCTGATTACTGTAGTTACATAGACTGATTACTGTAGTTATACAGTCTGATTACTGTAGTTATATAGTCTGACTACTGTAGTTATACAGTCTGATTTCTGTAGTTACATAGACTGATTACTGTAGTTATACAGTCTGACTACTGTAGTTATACAGTCTGATTACTGTAGTTATATAGTCTGACTACTGTAGTTATACAGTCTGATTACTGTAGTTACATAGACTGATTACTGTAGTTATACAGTCTTATTACTGTAGTTATATAGTCTGACTACTGTAGTTATACAGTCTGATTACTGTAGTTACATAGACTGATTACTGTAGTTATACAGTCTGACTACTGTAGTTATACAGTCTGATTACTGTAGTTAAATAGTCTGACTACTGTAGTTATACAGTCTGATTACTGTAGTTATACAGTCTGATTACTGTAGTTATACAGTCTGACTACTGTAGTTGTACAGTCTGATTACTGTAGTTATATAGTCTGATTACTGTAATTATACAGTCTGATTACTGTAGTTATACAGTCTGGTTACTGTCGTTATATAGTCTGACTACTGTAGTTATACAGTCTGATTACTGTAGTTATACAGTCTGGTTACTGTCGTTATATAGTCTGACTACTGTAGTTATACAGTCTGATTACTGTAGTTACATAGACTGATTGCTGTAGCTATACAGTCTGATTACTGTAGTTATATAGTCTGACTACTGTAGTTATACAGTCTGATTACTGTAGTTACATAGACTGATTACTGTAGTTATACAGTCTGACTACTGTAGTTATACAGTCTGATTACTGTAGTTATATAGTCTGACTACTGTAGTTATACAGTCTGATTACTGTAGTTATATAGTCTGACTACTGTAGTTATACAGTCTGATTACTGTAGTTATACAGTCTGACTACTGTAGTTACAGTCTGATTACTGTAGTTATATAGTCTGATTACTGTAGTTATACAGTCTGATTACTGTAGTTATATAGTCTGATTACTGTAGTTATATAGTCTGATTAGTGTAGTTATATAGTCTGACTACTGTCTGATAGTCTGATTACTGTAGTTATATAGTCTGATTAGTGTAGTTATATAGTCTGACTACTGTAGTTATACAGTCTGACTACTGTAGTAGTCTCATTACTGTAGTTATACAGTCTGATTACTGTAGTTATATAGTCTGACTACTGTAGTTATACAGTCTGATTACTGTAGTTATACAGTCTGATTACTGTAGTTATACAGTCTGATTACTGTAGTTATATAGTCTGACTACTGTAGTTATACAGTCTGACTACTGTAGTAGTCTGATTACTGTAGTTATACAGTCTGATTACTGTAGTTATATAGTCTGACTACTGTAGTTATACAGTCTGACTACTGTAGTAGTCTCATTACTGAAGTTATACAGTCTGATTACTGTAGTTATACAGTCTGACTACTGTAGTTATACAGTCTGATTACTGTAGTTATATAGTCTGACTACTGTAGTTATACAGTCTGATTACTGTAGTTATACAGTCTGTCTACTGTAGTTATACAGTCTGATTACTGTAGTTATATAGTCTGATTACTGTAGTTATACAGTCTGATTACTGTAGTTATAAAGTCTGATTACTGTTGTTATATAGTCTGATTACTGTAGTTATACAGTCTGATTACTGTAGTTATACAGTCTGATTACTGTTGTTATATAGTCTGACTACTGTAGTTATACAGTCTGATTACTGTAGTTATATAGTCTGATTACTGTAGTTATATAGTCTGACTACTGTAGTTATACAGTCTGATTACTGTAGTTATATAGTCTGACTACTGTAGTTATACAGTCTGATTACTGTAGTTATATAGTCTGATTACTGTAGTTATACAGTCTGATTACTGTAGTTATATAGTCTGATTACTGTAGTTATATAGTCTGACTACTGTAGTTATACAGTCTGATTACTGTAGTTATATAGTCTGACTACTGTAGTTATACAGTCTGATTACTGTAGTTATATAGTCTGATTACTGTAGTTATATAGTCTGACTACTGTAGTTATATAGTCTGACTACTGTAGTTATATAGTCTGACTACTGTAGTTATATAGTCTGATTACTGTAGTTATATAGTCTGACTACTGTAGTTATACAGTCTGACTACTGTAGTTATATAGTCTGACTACTGTAGTTATACAGTCTGATTACTGTAGTTATATAGTCTGATTACTGTAGTTATATAGTCTGACTACTGTAGTTATATAGTCTGACTACTGTAGTTATATAGTCTGACTACTGTAGTTATACAGTCTGATTACTGTAGTTATACAGTCTGACTACTGTAGTTACTAGGGCTGAACGATACATCGAATTTTCATCGTCATCGCGATATGAACTCGCGCGATGAACACATCGCAACCGACAGCCTGACACGATGAATAAGGGAAAACAGTTTATTACATGCGCCAATCTGAGTAACATATTCTGAATACTTGGATTACTTCCACATTGAATTGCATTTTATAAGTCTAGGAATGCGGCCATCAAATCCTGCTTACTAAACATATATTATAAAATATTTAGCTGCCGTCAACGGGGCTGGTAAATCAGCGCATAGGAGAATGTAAACTATGCAGGAGCACCGGCGGTGGTCGGCCAAAACACCTTTTTTTGTTTGTGAATGCTGTTTTACGTGAATATTAATGACACGAGTGAAGCACAAAGCTTCATTTACATAATAAATAATAGGTTTGCAATTAAATGTTACATCGCAGCCATGGAAACATAAGGATTCAGGCCGAACGAGAGAGGAAGCTTTGTGTGGTGAGACAAATTTAAGATTACTTGCCTTTTGCTTTCTGGTCACACGATTTTCCTCGAATTTAACTATAGGTTTAGGCTTACTCCATTTTATTCTACTGGACATGGAATCTCTTATTTGTTTCCCCAAATCCTCATTTACGTCTCTCAGGGGATTAAACGTGTCTTCCTTGTTTGATTAATTTAGGAGTAGCCTAGGCTATATTCGCATCATTTACTGTGGTAAAGTAGAAAACGGAGTAGGAGTAAATAAAGTAAAGTTTGAAGTAAAATGTATCTGTCCTACTGTAGGACAGATACATTTTACTTCAAACTTTACTTTATTTATCACAGTTTGTGCTTGCTATTAGACTTGGTCAAGTTTATGTGTAGGCTATAGCGTATTTCATACACGCCGGAGATTTTTAGTTTCGCTTTCTCTCAAAGCGCATAATCAAACAAAGCCTCAGTTCTTGACCCTGCGGAAGATGATTTCGTTCTTCGCATTTTACTACAAGCAGCCTATCAGTTTTGGAACATCAGGAGAAAACATGAAGATATTAGAAAACGATGCTTCTTTCCTGCTCGTGTCATCCCTTTCAGCGCAAAGGCATATGACGCACGTCTGTGAGGAAATATAAACGATTTTTTTCTTTAACTAATATTTAACTTATGTTTCGATTCTTTACAGATATTTATTTAAATGTTTTACAGACTGTAGTTTGTTGTTTCACTGACGGAAGTAGGCCTACTAAAATAAACGCGCATGTTTGAGCCTTATATATAGGCCTATTTTTTTTTTATAGCCTATATTATATATATATAAATTCGTTATATATTCGTTAAATATATTATTTGTTTATATTTTGTATTTTCAAAATGTAGGCTATTTAATTGAGGTAGCCTATATATGTATATATATATATATATATATATATATATATATATATATATATATACACGTCAATCTCAATTAAATAGCCTACATTTTGAAAATACAAAATATAAACAAATAATATATTTAACGAATATATAACGAATTTATATATATAATATAGGCTATATATAAAAAAATATATATGTGCGTGTATAGCCGCCACCCCAACCACCGCGGCACTGCACAGTTGCACTGCCGTGTTATATTTCGTTCTTCCTTCTCTTTCTTTAATATGAAATGCTGTTTGAATTTCCAAGATAGAAACGATTTCTTGCCCTGGCTCTATTGTTCTGGCTCCATCTCTACCTCTAGCTCCCGCTGCTCCTCTTCCGACTCCATTGTAACTGATCACGCAAACTGTGCATTTTTTCGTTATCATATTGGGGCGTTCTGAGAAATGCATTGAGTTGCTTTAATTTATTTAGAGAGTAAATAAACTCATGAAACAGAGAAGTATGGTTAATGTTATCCATTGATTTCAACAATGTAACTGTATTCTAAATATCAACTATTTAAATTGTAACTGTAACGGAATACAGTTACTCATAATATGTATTCTGAATACGTGATGCATGTATTCCGTTACTGCCCAACACTGAACACGACCTATTAAAGCACTAAGACATGGGAACAGTAGGCTATAGCTAACATTCACATTTGAATATTTATCGCAAGTCATATCGTCATCGCAATATTAAACAATGTTATCGCACATCGCAGCTTTTCCTCATATCGTGCAGCCCTAGTAGTTACATAGACTGATTACTGTAGTTATACAGTCTGACTACTGTAGTTATACAGTCTGATTACTGTAGATATATAGACTGATTACTGTAGTTATACAGTCTGACTACTGTAGTTATACAGTCTGATTACTGTAGTTATATAGTCTGATTACTGTAGTTATATAGTCTGACTACTGTAGTTATACAGTCTGATTACTGTAGTTATAGTCTGATTACTGTAGTTATGCAGTCTGATTACTGTAGTTATATAGTCTGATTAGTGTAGTTATATAGTCTGATTTCTGTAGTTATATAGTCTGATTAGTGTAGTTATATAGTCTGATTACTGTAGTTATACAGTCTGACTACTGTAGTTATATAGTCTGACTACTGTAGTTATATAGTCTGACTACTGTAGTAGTCTCATTACTGTAGTTATATAGTCTGATTAGTGTAGTTATACAGTCTGATTACTGTAGTAGTCTGATTACTGTAGTTATATAGTCTGATTAGTGTAGTTATACAGTCTGATTACTGTAGTTATACAGTCTGATTACTGTAGTTATATAGTCTGATTACTGTAGTTATATAGTCTGACTACTGTAGTTATACAGTCTGACTACTGTAGTTATACAGTCTGATTACTGTAGTTATATAGTCTGATTACTGTAGTAGTCTGATTACTGTAGTTATATAGTCTGATTAGTGTAGTTATACAGTCTGATTACTGTAGTTATACAGTCTGATTACTGTAGTTATATAGTCTGATTACTGTAGTTATATAGTCTGACTACTGTAGTTATACAGTCTGACTACTGTAGTAGTCTCATTACTGTAGTTATACAGTCTGACTACTGTAGTAGTCTCATTACTGTAGTTATATAGTCTGATTAGTGTAGTTATACAGTCTGATTACTGTAGTTATATAGTCTGATTACTGTAGTTATATAGTCTGATTACTGTAGTTATATAGTCTGACTACTGTAGTTATACAGTCTGACTACTGTAGTAGTCTCATTACTGTAGTTATACAGTCTGACTACTGTAGTAGTCTCATTACTGTAGTTATACAGTCTGACTACTGTAGTAGTCTCATTACTGTAGTTATATAGTCTGATTAGTGTAGTTATACAGTCTGATTACTGTAGTTATACAGTCTGATTACTGTAGTTATACAGTCTGATTACTGTAGTTATATAGTCTGATTACTGTAGTTATATAGTCTGACTACTGTAGTTATACAGTCTGACTACTGTAGTAGTCTCATTACTGTAGTTATACAGTCTGACTACTGTAGTAGTCTCATTACTGTAGTTATATAGTCTGATTAGTGTAGTTATACAGTCTGATTACTGTAGTTATACAGTCTGATTACTGTAGTTATATAGTCTGATTACTGTAGTTATATAGTCTGACTACTGTAGTTATACAGTCTGACTACTGTAGTAGTCTCATTACTGTAGTTATACAGTCTGATTACTGTAGTTACATAGACTGATTACTGTAGTTATACAGTCTGACTACTGTAGTTATACAGTCTGATTACTGTAGTTATATAGTCTGACTACTGTAGTTATACAGTCTGATTACTGTAGTTATACAGTCTGATTACTGTAGTTATACAGTCTGATTACTGTAGTTATATAGTCTGATTAGTGTAGTTATATAGTCTGATTTCTGTAGTTATATAGTCTGATTAGTGTAGTTATATAGTCTGATTACTGTAGTTATACAGTCTGACTACTGTAGTTATACAGTCTGACTACTGTAGTTATACAGTCTGAATACTGTAGTAATATAGTCTGACTACTGTAGTTATACAGTCTGATTATTGTAGTTATATAGTCTGACTACTGTAGTTATATAGTCTGATTACTGTAGTTATACAGTCTGATTACTGTAGTTATATAGTCTGACTACTGTCTGATAGTCTGATTAGTGTAGTTATATAGTCTGATTACTGTAGTTATATAGTCTGATTAGTGTAGTTATATAGTCTGATTACAGTAGTTATATAGTCTGACTACTGTAGTTATACAGTCTGATTACTGTAGTTATACAGTCTGATTAATGTAGTTATATAGTCTGACTACTGTAGTTATACAGTCTGATTACTGTAGTTATATAGTCTGACTACTGTAGTTATACAGTCTGATTACTGTAGTTATACAGTCTGATTACTGTAGTTATATAGTCTGACTACTGTAGTTATACAGTCTGACTACTGTAGTAGTCTGATTACTGTAGTTATACAGTCTGATTACTGTAGTTATACAGTCTGATTACTGTAGTTATATAGTCTGACTACTGTAGTTATACAGTCTGACTACTGTAGTAGTCTCATTACTGTAGTTATACAGTCTGATTACTGTAGTTATACAGTCTGACTACTGTAGTTATACAGTCTGATTACTGTAGTTATATAGACTGATTACTGTAGTTATACAGTCTGAATACTGTAGTTATATAGTCTGATTTCTGTAGTTATATAGTCTGATTACTGTAGTTATATAGTCTGACTACTGTAGTAGTCTCATTACTGTAGTTATACAGTCTGATTACTGTAGTTATACAGTCTGACTACTGTAGTAGTCTCATTACTGTAGTTATACAGTCTGATTACTGTAGTTATACAGTCTGATTACTGTAGTTATACAGTCTGATTACTGTAGTTATATAGTCTGATTTCTGTAGTTATATAGTCTGATTACTGTAGTTATATAGTCTGACTACTGTAGTAGTCTCATTACTGTAGTTATATAGTCTGATTAGTGTAGTTATACAGTCTGATTACTGTAGTTATACAGTCTGATTACTGTAGTTATACAGTCTGATTACTGTAGTTATATAGTCTGATTACTGTAGTTATATAGTCTGACTACTGTAGTTATACAGTCTGACTACTGTAGTAGTCTCATTACTGTAGTTATACAGTCTGACTACTGTAGTAGTCTCATTACTGTAGTTATATAGTCTGATTAGTGTAGTTATACAGTCTGATTACTGTAGTTATACAGTCTGATTACTGTAGTTATATAGTCTGATTACTGTAGTTATATAGTCTGACTACTGTAGTTATACAGTCTGACTACTGTAGTAGTCTCATTACTGTAGTTATACAGTCTGATTACTGTAGTTACATAGACTGATTACTGTAGTTATACAGTCTGACTACTGTAGTTATACAGTCTGATTACTGTAGTTATATAGTCTGACTACTGTAGTTATACAGTCTGATTACTGTAGTTATACAGTCTGATTACTGTAGTTATACAGTCTGATTACTGTAGTTATATAGTCTGATTAGTGTAGTTATATAGTCTGATTTCTGTAGTTATATAGTCTGATTAGTGTAGTTATATAGTCTGATTACTGTAGTTATACAGTCTGACTACTGTAGTTATACAGTCTGACTACTGTAGTTATACAGTCTGAATACTGTAGTAATATAGTCTGACTACTGTAGTTATACAGTCTGATTATTGTAGTTATATAGTCTGACTACTGTAGTTATATAGTCTGATTACTGTAGTTATACAGTCTGATTACTGTAGTTATATAGTCTGACTACTGTCTGATAGTCTGATTAGTGTAGTTATATAGTCTGATTACTGTAGTTATATAGTCTGATTAGTGTAGTTATATAGTCTGATTACAGTAGTTATATAGTCTGACTACTGTAGTTATACAGTCTGATTACTGTAGTTATACAGTCTGATTAATGTAGTTATATAGTCTGACTACTGTAGTTATACAGTCTGATTACTGTAGTTATATAGTCTGACTACTGTAGTTATACAGTCTGATTACTGTAGTTATACAGTCTGATTACTGTAGTTATATAGTCTGACTACTGTAGTTATACAGTCTGACTACTGTAGTAGTCTGATTACTGTAGTTATACAGTCTGATTACTGTAGTTATACAGTCTGATTACTGTAGTTATATAGTCTGACTACTGTAGTTATACAGTCTGACTACTGTAGTAGTCTCATTACTGTAGTTATACAGTCTGATTACTGTAGTTATACAGTCTGACTACTGTAGTTATAGTCTGATTACTGTAGTTATATAGACTGATTACTGTAGTTATACAGTCTGAATACTGTAGTTATATAGTCTGATTTCTGTAGTTATATAGTCTGATTACTGTAGTTATATAGTCTGACTACTGTAGTAGTCTCATTACTGTAGTTATACAGTCTGATTACTGTAGTTATACAGTCTGACTACTGTAGTAGTCTCATTACTGTAGTTATACAGTCTGATTACTGTAGTTATACAGTCTGATTACTGTAGTTATACAGTCTGATTACTGTAGTTATATAGTCTGATTTCTGTAGTTATATAGTCTGATTACTGTAGTTATATAGTCTGACTACTGTAGTTATACAGTCTGATTACTGTAGTTATACAGTCTGACTACTGTAGTTATACAGTCTGATTACTGTAGTTATACAGTCTGACTACTGTAGTTATACAGTCTGATTACTGTAGTTATACAGTCTGATCATAATAATTGTATAGTCTGATTACTGTAGTTATACAGTCTATTTATCATGGTTATGATCACCGTTTCTATGTAGTCTGATTATCGTAGTCATACAGTCTGATGATTGTGGTTATGTAATGTGAATATACAGATCAGACGTCAGATGTTCGTCAGTGTGGCAGCATACGGGATATTGGAAGTTGTATTTGATACCAGTAGACACCACAGATGATGGGGATCCCAGGGAAGCGAGTCCATCGCTGGGCATCGGGGTCATGGGCCCCCGGGAGTCCATAGACATCGAGCTCGGGAGGAGTCTGGACTTCCTCTGACAAACATCAACGCACAACACACTTCAGGATTTCACATCGTCCTTCGTAAACACACACACACACACACACTTAAGTTATCGAATGCTACCTTGCTGCCTGGTTTCGGTCCCCTCTTCTTGTATGGGCGCAGGGAAAGCTGGGAGATGGGCGTGGCTTGGGGCGTGGCACCTCCTGGATCTTCGGTGTCCTGGGCCGCAGTGGAGGCGGCCAGAGCTTTCAGGAGCGCGATGGTCTCGCTCTTGGGCCGCCGTCCCCTGATGCCCTTCCGCACGGGGAGCTGGGGCAGAGGAGTGGGCAGGCGGTAGGCAGAAGGCATCGTGCGGCGGGGCGGTTTGGGGGTCGAGGACGAGGAAGGTGTAGGACCCGCTTTTGAAACGGTGACTGCAAAAACAAAAAAATTAAGGGAAATTACAATAATAACAATAAAAGTCACACGAGACCAACGTTATCATGGTTAACCCTCTGGGGCTCTTCGGTCATTTCTGACCCGAATTTTTTAAAATGTTAAAAATCGTAGCTTCATCGGAATGGTCCGAAACTTGGTGACTTTATTGGTACTTGGTATATGAACACCCCAAAAAATTGGGGACAGGATTTGAAATGTCTAATGTGGCGTTCACACCGGACGCGATTCGCACGAAGGTGGACGCGTGTACATTTTGAGTTTACTCGCGCGAATCGCACGTGACATTCACTGCACAACAGACGCTAATTCTCCTCATGGGCGGGGCTTCCGCCAGCAGCTAGTCTTGTTGAGAAATGGCTGACATGGGCTGTGTTTACATGTCTTTTTTTTGTTAAAATCTACTGTTAATGTGTGACAAAACGTAGTTTTAAGACTTTTTCAGTCGATAATGTAGTTGTTTAAAGCTCAAATCTGTGGTTTATTTATATAAAGAGCGCCTATTTGAACATGTGATCTGGTGTTTTCGGAGTTGTGAGCTCCAGTGGATCAGCGGCGCTCATTAACCCGGCGAGAGCAGCCTTTCCTCAGCCAGTCCTTCTGCCGCTGGCTCTGATGATCTGTGGTGTGTGTGTGTGTGTGTGTGTGTGTGTGAGCTCCAGTGGATCAGCGGCGCTCATTAACCCGGCGAGAGCAGCCTTTCCTCAGCCAGTCCTTCTGCCGCTGGCTCTGATGTCTCTGTGGCGGCGCCAGCTATAATTCATCTTGTAACGGCCGATCTTTGCTCTCATGGATCTATAATTTGTTCCCTGGCAAATCGTTCAGGCTGAGGGCAAAGATAAGTTTCATTACTTTATATTTTTAGGCTATAACTGTACGTTGCAGTTGTAACGTTAGCCTACTAGCACTGACTTTGAATGTTTGACTGAATTGTTTGCTTTATTTCATGTATAGCTTGTTATACATTACTTATACTTTTGTATTATTGATCATACATAAACTTGCATTTAACAAAAAGAGACTGGGTTGTGTTTCATGTCATTTAATGTTATCACAGTGATAATCATATTTCTCTGAACCAGATATTAATATACAGATTTTCTCCTCATTGTTGTCACTACTAGAGCAAGCTCCTGATTGGTTAACGTGGCGCGAAATATCCGCCAAAGTTCAGATTTTTCAACTTGAGCGATTCGAATCGCGCGTTCAAAACGCTCAATTCGCGTCCTTCGCGCCGCCTCAATCGCGCAAATCGCGCCGCAGAATGCCATTTCGCGTCTCTGCATTGACTTAACATGTAAATCTCTCGCGCGAATCGCGTCCGGTGTGAACGCACCATAAGTAGTCGTAAGAAAAATAGTCACACTCAGGACCTTCGGGTCAAAAATTACCCCCATAGGAAATGAATGGAGAATTGGCGAAAATATGAAAATACAGAGTTATTTTGTGCATACAATCTACAAATCAGCCAGAATGCAGAAAAAAAGGACTCAACAGTGAAGATCTCTAAAACATCAAGAGTGCAAAACAGACAAAAACACAATTAGCTTTTGGAATGGCACACGTTAATTTGTGTGTGCGTGTGTTTTTGTGTGTATAAGTGTTTGAGTTTTTTTGTCTGTTTTGGACTCTTGTATGCACAAAATAACCAATTCTCCATTCATTTCCTATGGGGGTCATTTTTGACCCGAAGGTCCTGAGTGTGACTATTTTTTTTTTACGACCACTTAGACTTTTCAAATCCGGTCCCCATTTTTTTGGGTGTTCATATACCAAGTACCAATAAAGTCACCAAGTTTCGGACCATGCCAGCGAAGCTATGATTCATTTTTTTTTTATAAAACGCAAGATCCACTGTAGTGGTAAAAATGTGCTATTGCGTGATAAATGCTCAATGTGTCCACCGGATGGCACTGATCTCATTTAAAAAATTGCTTTCATGAGGCCTAGGCTTGACTCTAAAATGAAATACAGCTTTATTAAAATAAAAAAAATTATATATATATATATCATTTTTTTATTATATTCAATGGGAAAAAATGGGTCATAAATGAAGAACCCCAGAGGGTTAACAGAAACTAGAGATGAGCACCAATACATTTTGAAATTGGACATCGAGTTAACCATGGAAATGAAACTTTAAAACCTTTTAGCAGCTACAATTTTTGTGGTATAAACTTCAAATTTGGAACACAACTTAGACATAATGCTTTGATTTTCTAGGAATCTTAGGGCCAGATTTACTAACAGCTGGTGCCAGCGTAAACCTGCCCTTATTGCATATGCATTTGTGGGAGTTTCCCTTTCAGAAACAAAATTTATGTCAGTATTTAAATGAATCATGCAACGTTATTTACTAAGGTTTACGCTAGTCAATTTACTAGTGTTTGCACCATTATTTACTGCCCAATAAAAGCACGTCTTAAGGTCCTTTCACACCGGACGCGATTTTTGCTTATAACTTCCGAACGAAAAATTATAAAACTAGTCTTGTTAGATTCAAGGCAGCATGCCGAGTTTAATGATATCCAATATTACCATATTGGCCATTTTGTATTTTTTAAATGCATTAGCATATCATAACGAAATTCGGTATCAGCACAATGCCCTGAAGGAGCCTGAGAAGTTTCGAGACTTAAATATTCATGCTCAGAACTTTTGATGTGGTAGACTTATTTTCATTGGGGTTCCTGAATCCTTGCAGAGTCCAACGATACCAAACATGCAAGGTTTCGCAGTATGGTTTGTGCAACGTTGCGATCTAGCGTTAAAATAACAATCGAGGATATCTTCGAAACCGTTAGTCCGATCGAGACAAAACCACGGTTTTAATGTACTCATACATGGTCTACAACTCCTAAATTATATATTTTTTTACTAAATTTGACACTTATTTATGGACATACTCTGAGGACACATAAAAAAGTGGTATTACTGAACAAAATATTACATTTCCACTTATTACAAAAAAGTAAATGAAATAAAATGCTATATTTTACTGCTGATTATACCTCTTGCTTGCATTGTGCTTGGCCTGAAAATAGCTGCTGGTTTTTAATGTTATCATTATCGAACCGATAAGAAAATGTGTCTGATATATTAAAGCCCATAATATATTATTTCCTTCAGCGGAGACACTTCAGATGCGCACTGTTCACTATAATGGGTTTAAATTGCTTTACGTTAAGCTTAAATTAATGATGTTTCACTAAATGCAACAGATTTGATCAAATAAAACGAACAGAAAAGCTCATAATATTAAGTATGGCCGCCGTCCGTTGAATAGCACAAAAACAGGAGCCCTATTTTGTAGCTTATCCATGGAGAGTGCTGCTAACATTCAGAAGTGATGACCTCACCAAACACACACTTCCATCTGAACACACACAGTAAAGCCCTTGAGTGTGGCTGTGGATACGAGTGTGTGTTCACCCTAAATAACTCCAGTATAACTAAATTAGAGAGTGTGCGGGAGGAAGAAGAGATCTGAGACGCTCGCACTGAAGCATATGGCAGCGATCACGCAGACCAGCTTGAGTTTCAACATGACCCACTGCTCTACAGTACAGCACACACACACACACACACACACACACACACACACGGCCATCGAGTCAGAGTCACGTCTACCACAGTCCTGAGGCATTACCATATTATATATAATAACACACACAGCTGATCTTGAGCATCTATAGAGTAAGTGTTGATCCTTCATATCTCAGAAAAGTCTTATCATATTTATAAAAGACAGATAAGATGAACCGATTCTATCAGAAAACAGCCGAGTCCGTGGAGGCACACACACACACACACACACACACACACACACACACACACACACACACACACACACACACACACACACACTCACACACACACACACTCACACACATCATGGCATTATCCCTGGATAACTCTCGATTCTCTATACGTTGGTGTTGTTCACATTGCATGCACTTGCGCGCCAATTGCCAACAAAACACACACTCACACACACACACACACACACACACACACACACACACACACTCACACTCACACTCACACTCACACACACATCATGGCATTATCCCTGGATAACTCTTGATTCTCTATACGTTGGTGTTGTTCACAT
>JARQWZ010002407.1:217500-233369 GCA_033150135.1 Gobio occitaniae
TTACCAATTCACAAGATTAACGGAATGCATAGCTGATATAAAACATTGGATGACTGGTAATTTCCTGCAACTCAATTCAGAAAAAAATGAATTTTTAATTATTGGACAAAAAAGCTCCACAAGTAGTAACCTAGAATACTGTCTAACACTTGATGGCTGTTCTGTCAAGTCCTCGTCGTCAGTGAGGAACCTGGGTGTGCTCTTTGATACCAATCTCTCACACACACACACACACACACACACACACACACACACACACACACATGTTTGTTTTTGTGAAATGTGAGGACATTCCATAGGCGTAATGGTTTTTATACCGTACAAACCGTATTTTCTATCCCCTTACACTGCCCCTAAACCTACCCATCACACACACACACACACACACTGCCCCTGCCCCTAAACCTAGCCCTCACAGGAGACTGTGCAGTTCACTTTCTGTGAAAAAAAACTTGTTCTGTGTGATTTATAAGCATTTTGAAAAGTGAGGACATGGGGAACGTCCTCATATTTCACCGTCTTTTTGTAATACCTGTGTCATACCCATGTCATTATACACATTTGTGTCCTGATATTTCACGAAAACATGCCCACACACACACACACACACTCGTGGTCAGTGAGGAACCTGGGTGTGCTCTTTGATACCAATCTCTCACACACACACACACACACACACACACACACACACACACACACACACACACACACACACACACACACACACACACACACACACACACACACACACTCGTGGTCAGTGAGGAACCTGGGTGTGCTCTTTGATACCAATCTCTCACACACACACACACACACACACACACACACACACACACACACACACACACACACACACTCGTCGTCAGTGAGGAACCTGGCTGTGCTCTTTGATACCAATCTTTCGTTTGAAAGCCACGTCTCTAGCATCTGTAAAACCGCTTTCTACCATCTTAAAAATATATCTACATTACGGCACATGCTCTCAATGCAAAATGCTGAACAGTTAGTTCATGCGTTCATGACCTCAAGGTTAGATTATTGTAATGCTCTACTGGGTGGTTGCCCTGCTCGCTTAATAAATAAACTCCAGCTGGTCCAAAACGCAGCAGCTCGAGTTCTTACTAGAACCAGGAAGTATGACCATATTAGCCCAGTTCTGTCAACACTGCACTGGCTGCCTATTAAACATCGCATACATTTTAAAATCTTACTTATTACTTACAAAGCACTAAATGGTTTAGCTCCCCAATACTTGAGCGAGCTCTTAACACATTATACTCCATCACGTCTACTGCGGTCTCTAAACTCTGGCCAGTTGATCATACCGAGAATATCCAAATCAACTGCAGGCGGTCGATCCTTTTCCTATTTAGCTCCTAAACTCTGGAACTCTTCCTAACATTGTTCGGGAAGCAGACACACTCTGTCAGTTTAAATCTAGACTAAAAACACATCTCTTTACTGTGGCATACACATAAAACACTTTTTCAGTTAAATGATTGTTAGGCTGCATTAACTAGGTCAGCCGGAACCGGGAACACTTCCCATAACACCTGATGTACTCGTTACATCATCAGAAGAATGGCATCTACGCTAATGATAGTCTCTCTGTTTATCCCGAGGTTTACTGCAGTCAGCCGGATCCGGGCCGTATCCAGTTCAGATGGTGGACCTGCGCCCAGAGAAGACCAACACAGGACCCCGAAGTGTCTGAGAGACCGTGATTAGAAACATCCCCTGCAACTGCCTCATCGACACGGCATCTCAATAAACCCGTCTCCGGCGTGTTGACTCAGATTGCTCGAATATTACAATTAAATAATACTTAAATCGATATGTCATCCTCAATAAACCCGTCTCCAGCGTGTTGCCTCCGATCATTCGAATATTGCACTTTAATAATTATTTAATCAACATCATCCTCAATAAACCCGTCTCCAGCATGTTGCCCCCGGTCCCGCGAATATTCTGATCTATGATGACATCTGAGCTGTAAAACTGCCAGAATAATAATAATAATAATCATACGCTGTTTGTTAATTGGCCAGAGGAGAACTGCCCCCCCGACTGAGCCTGGTTTCTCCCAAGGTTTATTTTCCTCCATTCTGCTCCTGATGGGGTTTTGGTTTCCTTGCCACTGTTGCCTCTGGCTTGGCGTGCTCAGTTGGGGACACTACATTTTTCAAATAAACATCGAAATAAATCTAAATAATAAACTAAATTAACCATTTAAACTAAATTACTGATCGAATTATTGATCTAAAGCCCACACTGTCGCTGTGTGATGGTTGACATGGGCTGATGACATCAGCGTTTTTTCCGGAGTGGATATGCGGCTGAATAAAATTATGCTGCATTATTTTCCTGTTTAACACTGTAAAGCTGCTTTGAAACAATCTACTTTGTGTGTGTGTGTGTGTGTGTGTGTGTGATGGGTAGGTTTAGGGGCAGGGGCAGTGAGAGAGTGTGTGTGTGTGTGTGTGTGTGTGTGATGGGTAGGTTTAGGGGCAGGGGCAGTGTGTGTGTGTGTTTGTGTGTGTGTGTGTGTGTGATGGGTAGGTTTAGGGGCAGGGGCAGGGGCAGTGAGAGTGTGTGTGTGTGTGTGTGTGTGTGTGTGTGTGTGTGTGTGTGTGTGTGTGTGTGTGTGTGTGTGTGTGTGTGTGTGATGGGTAGGTTTAGGGTCAGTGTAAGGGGATAGAAAATACGGTTTGTAAGGTATAAAAACCATTACACCTATGGAATGTCCTCACATTTCACAAAAACAAACATGTGTGTGTGTGTGAGAGAGAGAGAGAGTTTGTGAGAGTGTGTGAGAGTATGTAAGAGTGTATGTGCGAGTGTGTGTGAGTGTGAGAGTTTGTGAGAGTGTGTGTACTGAACTGAACTGTATTACGATTCCAAGTTTTAAAGGCTGAAATTGCAAGAAAGACACTTTACAATACAACCAGATTCACAAGCCAAATCTCTTTCCACACACACAGCGCAGAATCCTCCAGTGATACGAGCTCAGAGGAACAGCTGTGATGTCAGAGGATCTGTTACCCAGCCGCGGTCATGTGATCTGATGAGGAGCTGAGAGCAGCGGCGCCCTCTGCTGTTCACACACACTGATTACAGCTCTTAAAGGGTTAGTTCACCCAAAAATGTAAATTGTGTCATTAATGACTGAGCCTCATGTGGTTGGACACCCGTAAGACCTCCGTTCATCTTCAGACACAAATGAAGATATTTTAGTGTAAAGCTGATGCTGAGAAAGGCCTCAGATAGGCCTCCATTGGCATTCAGTACATTTACACTCACAAGACCCATAAAAGGCACTAAAAACGTCGTTACAAAGTCCATCTCACCACAGTGACTCTACAATAATCTTACGATGCGACGACAATAGTTTTTGTGCACAAAAAAAATCAAAATAACGCCTTTATCCAGCTTGTTCTTGTCTTCCGTGTGTGTCTCCACGACGCATGCGTGAGAATATGAGCAGATCCGGCGTTCGGGAATCCATGAAATGCTCACTTTAGCCCCATTTTGAGAACTACGGCGAGACCTAAAGCACGATCAGTGTAGAATTCAACAGCTGAGACACGCGCGTCTTCCTCTGCTTGAGAACAAATCTCTTCTGGGTCATGTGTCCGAACGCCGGATCTGCGTCATATTCTCACGCATGCGTCGTGGAGACACACACAGAAGACAAGAACAAGCTGGATAAAGGTGTTATTTAGATTTTTTTTGCGCACAAAAACTATTGTCGTCGCATCGTAAGATTATTGTAGAGTCACTGTGGTGAGATGGACTTTGTAACGACGTTTTTAGTGCCTTTTATGGGTCTTGTGAGTGTAAATGTACTGAATGCCAATGGAGGCCTATCTGAAGCCTTTCAGAGCATCAGATTTACACTAAAATATCTTCATTTGTGTCTGAAGATGAACGGAGGTCTGACGGGTGTCCAACCACATGAGGCTCAGTCATTAATGACACAATTTACATTTTTGGGTGAACTAACCCTTTAATTCTACAGGACGGGTTATTGATCCACTAAACTACAGCTCTGGCTTCACTCACTGCTGTTGCCGGGCGGCTGGAGGCCGTGTTTGGTGGCGGAGCACCAGCCCACGGGGAAGATGTCTCTGGAGTCGTAGCGGCACCAGTAATCGAACGCCCCCCTCCAGCCGTCAAACATCACGAAGATCTCCTCGCCCTTCACCTCGCCGATGGTGGCCGGACAGATCAGGTACGGGTTCTTCTTGTCCACGGCCTCCAGCTTCATCCCCGGCTTGAAGCCGTTCTGTGGCGGCCGCAGGGGCTCCTGGGGGAATTACAGAAGAGGAGAGGCATCAAAACCTGTTAGTGTGATGGAGTGATGAGCAGATGAGGAGGAGGAGGGGCAGCACCTTCTTAAACGCTGTGCCAGGGGCCATTTCGGCTCCATTAAGGGTCCTCAGGAGAAACATGGGCCATGACGAGGCGTTCATCCGGAATCCTGAGCGAAATCAGAGAAACCGAGTTATTATCCACATTCATGTCAAGCAAAATCACACACTGAAGACGCAAAACAGGACGCATTAGAGAAGATTAACGTTCATGTTAATTGAAATGAAAATATTTAAAAAATTCAGTTAGTCGCAAAATTTCTAATTTGTTCAAAGTTGAGAAGGCAACATTTCTCATTTTCATTTAAAGTTAAAGTAATACAATTACAGCAATTAAAAACAAAAAAACATGAACATTAATTAAAATGCGGTAAATATTAACAGAAATATAATAGAACAAACGTTTTTATTTAATTTAGTTGAGAATGCAACATGTCAAATTTTCGCTTAGTTTAAGTTGAAGTACTAAAATAACCACAACTAAAAATAATTAAAAACATTAACGTTAATTGAAATAAGGCGTTAACAGAAATAAAATAGAATGTAAAGTCAACGTTTTTATTTAATTTAGTTGCGAAGACAACATTTCTAAATTTCGCTTAGTTTAAGTTAAAGTAGTAAAATAACTACAACTAAAAATAATTTAAAAACATTACTGTTAATTGAAATATAGTAAACTTTAGCAGAAATAAAGAAAAAAATTTTGTTTGCGAATGCAATTTTTTTTATTTTCGCTTAGTTTACTCTTATAAAAAGTAAACTTTTATAAAAAAAACTTTCATTTTCGCTTAGTTTAAGTTGAAATACTAAAATAACTACAACTAAAAATACAAAAAAAACATTAACGTTAATTGAAATAAGGCGTTAACAGAAATAAAATAGAATATAAAGTCAACGTTTTTTTTTTATTTAGTTGCGAAGACAACATTTCTAAATTTCGCTTAGTTTAAGTTAAAGTAATAAAATTACTACAACTAAAAATACAAAAAAAAACATTAACGTTAATTGAAATAAGGCGTTAACAGAAATAAAATAGAATATAAAATCAATGTTTTTATTTAATTTAGTTGCGAAGACAACATTTCTAAATTTCGCTTAGTTTAAGTTAAAGTAGTTACTACAACTAAAAATAATTTAAAAACATTACTGTTAATTGAAATATAGTAAACTTTAGCAGAAACAATGAAAAATGTTTTTTTAGTTTCGCTTAGTTTACTCTTATAAAAAGTAAACTTTTGTTTAAAAAAAAATCATTTTCGCTTAGTTTACTCTTATAAAAAGTAAACTTTTATTTAAAAAAAAAAATCATTTTCGCTTAGTTTAAGTTGAAATACTTAAATAACCAACTAAAAATACAAAAAAAACATTAATGTTAATTGAAATAAGGCGTTAACAGAAATAAAATAGAATATAAAGTCAACGTTTTTATTTAATTTAGTTGCGAAGACAACATTTCTAAATTCCGCTTAGTTTAAGTTAAAGTAATAAAATTACTAAAATTAAAAATAAAATATACATTTATGAAAACTAATAGAAATACCTAAAATACACGACAAACTAAAATTAAAATATAAAAATACTACAAATTTTTAAGTATTAATAAATACTAATGATACCAATGATTGATAAATACTGCTTCTTAGCAATACTGAGATCAGCGGTGGAAGGGAAGTGACATCAGCCGTACCCAGTGGCGGCTGCAGCATGTCTCCGTTCTTCTCGCAGGTTCCGATTGGCTGGATGTCGGCGGAGTCGACCAATCGCCAGAAGTCGTTGGTGTTGTCGCTGCCGTCCAGACGCAGGCGGAGCCTCACGCCCATCAAGCCCATCACCGTGGCGATGCAGGTGGAGGTGGAGTTACGAGGGTCCCGGGCCTCCAGCTTCATCCCGGCCTTGAAGTCGTTGGAGGGAGGAAACTGAGACTGGAAACCCAGAACACAAACTCAAAGTTAACATCCAAAGAGAAGAGGTTCTGTAAAGTGTCCATTTTGTGAGGTCACTGGACGCTCTGACCTGTCTGAAGCAGCTGGGAGGGGCGGGAACAGATGACGTCTCTTTTAAATACTCCTCCCACGAGAAGGACTCGATCACTGCAGCAGAGAAACACACACCATCACACACACAACTCCCGCTCATGCTGATCTCAGGTCAGTGTTTCAGGATGTGTCATTACCTTTGACTGGTCCAGGACCTGTGAGAGACATGCTCCTGCCCGCTTTATCCTTCTTGCTGTCTTTGTGATCTGCAGAAGAACATGTAGAGCATAATCTTTCTGAAAATTGCGTCGTTTTCTTAATTAACAACTAGAGAATTATTGGGTGCAGGTAAATATTAACAGAAATATAATAGAACATAAACGTTTTTATTTAATTTAGTTGAGAATGTAACATTTCAAATTTTCGCTTAGTTTAGGTTGAAATACTAAAATAACTACAACAAAAAATAATTAAAAACATTAACGTTAATTGAAATATAGTCAACTTTAGCAGAAAGAAAGAGAATGCTTTGTTTGCGAATGCAAAATTTCTAATTTTCGCTTAGTTTCCTCTTATAAAAAGTAAACTTTTATAAAAAAAACTTTCATTTTCGCTTAGTTTAAGTTGAAATACTAAAATAACTACAACTAAAAATAATTAAAAACATTAACGTTAATTGAAATATAGTCAACTTTAGCAGAAAGAAAGAGAATGTTTTGTTTGCGAATGCAAAATTTCTAATTTTCGCTTAGTTTACTCTTATAAAAAGTAAACTTTTATAAAAAAAAACTTTCATTTTCGCTTAGTTTAAGTTGAAATACTAAAATAACTACAACTAAAAATAATTAAAAACATTAATGTTAATTGAAATATAGTCAACTTTAGCAGAAAGAAAGAAAATTTTTTGTTTGCGAATGCAAAATTTCACATTTTCGCTTAGTTTACTCTTATAAAAAATTAACTTTTATAAAAAAAACTTTCATTTTTGCTTAGTTTAAGTTGAAATACTAAAATAACCAACTTAAAATACAAAAAACACATTAACGTTAATTGAAATAAGGAGTTAACAGAAATAAAATAGAATATAAAGTCAACGTTTTTATTTCATTTAGTTGCGAAGACAAAATTTCTCATTTTCGCTTAGTTTACTTTTATAAAAAGTAAACTTTTATAAAAAAACTTTCACTTTCGCTTAGTTTAAGTTGAAATACTAAAATAACTACAACTAAAAATACGAAAAAACATTAACGTTAATTGAAATAAGGTGTTAAGAGAAATAAAATAGAATATAAAGTCAACGTTTTTATTTAATTTAGTTGAGAATGCAACATTTCCAATTTTCGCTTAGTTTAAGTTGAAGTACTAAAATAACTACAACTAAAAATAATAAAAAAACATTAACGTTAATTGAAATATAGTAAACTTTAGCAGAAAGAAAGAAAACATTTTGTTTGCGAATGCAAAATTTCTAATTTTCACTTAGTTTACTCTTATAAAAAGTAAACTTTTATAAAAAAACTTTCATTTTCGCTTAGTTTAAGTTGAAATACTAAAATAACCAACTAAAAATACAAAAAAAACATTAACGTTAATTGAAATAAGGCATTAACAGAAATAAAATAGAATATAAGTAAACGTTTTTATTTAATTTAGTTGCGAAGACAAAATTTCTAATTTTCGCTTAGTTTAAGTTAAAGTAATAAAATTAGTACAACTAAAAATAAAATATAAATGTATGAAAACTAATAGAAATACCTAAAATAGGTAACACTTTGTAAATAGGTTGTAAATAGTTTTAAAATGAAGTATAGTGCAGTCAGTGTGCACTTTATTATGCTGCTTGCTTGTTGATACTGCGTGCAATAGTGTAATTATTTTATTTATGCTTAAATATTTATTTTCACCACTGAACTCTTTTTTTTTTTTTCTACCTCACCTGTTTTTACTATTAGTTAAATATTGTTTTTTTTTTAGTTCAATAAATGTTCCTTTTTTAAATTGAGACTTGTAACATTGTTATCATCCTGATCATTGTGTCATTTTTATGATGTAAATTGAGGGAGCAAAAGCAGTATCGGCTCCAAATATCGGCTCAATAAATCGGCAGCCCATATCGATCATCGACTAAGGCTGATGAAAAAAAAATCGGTATCGGTAACGGCACTAAAAAAATCTCTATCGGTCGATCCCTATTGTTAAAGATTGCATTCGGAAACCGAAAGCCCTGTACCGAAACAGTTCGGTACGAATACGTGTACCTAATATATATACCTAATAATCTTTGTAAATAATAAATACACAATAGTTCATTGTATGTTCATGTTAGTTCACAGTGCATTAACTAATGTTAACAAATAAACCTTTTGATTTTAAAAATGTATTAGTTAGGGCTGGGCGATAAAACGATAACGATATGTATCGCGATGGACACGTAATCGATATCAATAAAAAATGCGTTCGATAAATTTTTTTTCTTCGTCGGAAGAAACCAGAGGTTGTGAAGCAAGTTTGGTTGCATGAACAAAGGCACTCGCTCTCTGGTAACCAAGCAACGTGACAGGCTAACAGCCAATCATGTAACTGTATCATGTCTGGTTGCGCCATATCGTTGTCTCGTGTTGGATTAATTCTCCAGTAACAGAACCGGCTGGAGTGATGAGTGGAAAATGAGGGCGTTAGCGAGCGAGGAAATTGTTGATAAAACAGGAAACGACTCAGCTCGCCAGTACGGCAGTTTTTTGGATTGTATAAGTCTGACCGTAGTCAGACCAATGTCGTCTGCAAATTATGCAAGACCGTCGTCCCAACCAAGACTGGTAATACCACAAACTTGTTTTACCACCTTAAAGGCCTTTGCACACTGAGTCCGAAATTTGCATGCAAAATTTTCGCACGTCAAAAAAAAAATTCGACCTCACGTTATGTCAATCACGCTTGCACACTGCCTCCGAAACTTTCGCACGTCAAAAAAAAAATTCGACCTCACGTTATGTCAATCACGCTTGCACACTGCCTCTGAAATTTTCGCACGTCAAAAAAAAAATTCGACCTCACGTTATGTCAATCACGCTTGCACACTGCCTCCGAAACTTTCGCACGTCAAAAAAAAAATTCGACCTCACGTTATGTCAATCACGCTTGCACACTGCCTCCGAAATTTTCGCACGTCAAAAAAAAAATTCGACCTCACGTTATGTCAATCACGCTTGCACACTGCCTCCGAAATTTTTGCACGTCAAAAAAAAAATTCGACCTCACGTTATGTCAATCACGCTTGCACACTGCCTCCGAAACTTTCGTCTGATAAAAAAAAATTTGGAACAGGTTCGATTTTCTGCGTTTTTCGCATCCGTTTTCCCATCTACAGTGCTGATGCCCAACCTAAAACTGCTGGCAGTGCTGGTGAATGAATCGCCAGTGCTCCTCAGATACCTACAATTATATATACAAATATTATTGTATCAAAAATACTACAATATCACAGCTATAATATTACAGCTCCCTGTAAACCGCGCGCGCGCGCGCGTGTGTGTGTGTGTGTGTGTGTGTGTGTGTGTGCGCGTGCGTGCGCGCAGATCCTAGACATACTGCCAGTCTCTGTTCAGGATTGGTAATTGGTGGTCTTCTTTTTAATATGTGGCTCCAGTATCGCTAGCAAAGCATCAAACGGAGCCACTGACATTCAACTTTGAATTGGTCTGGATAATCCGCAGCTCCTTGATAAGGTGGAAGACGCCATTTTGTGTTGTTTTGCGGGTTTTTTCCGTAACGCATTCATTAATACGCATCGGACTCAGTGTGCAAGGTCTCTGTGCGTGACGAATTTTTCGGATCACGAATACGAAAAAACGCATGCGAAAATTTCAGACTCAGTGTGCAAAGGCCTTAAGCCTTATTTATACTTTCGCCTGGCTCCTCCACTGACAGCGCACGCCTTGTTCGTTTGGGGACGTGTTTATACTCGAGGCGCTCGCCGTTGTGATATTCTTGACTTGGGCTGAATCCGAAATCGCCCCCTAAACCCTCAATCACTATTCCCTACTTTAGTTCACTTGAGGAGTGAATGAAAACAAGTGAGTGAATTCGGACAGCCGCTGTGTGTTCATCGGCTGTACACTCGTTATTGCAGTGCATTGTGGGATTGAATGAGTGCACTCAATAACGTCCACTGTGGTTTCGGACACCACTACAAATGGCTGTGCCCTTAAATAGTGCCCTATGTAGGGTATAGGGGGCGATTTCAGATTCAGCCTTTGAAACGACATGGAGAGGTGATGTTACTCTGCATCAGTGCCTTATGACAAAACATCTAAACGCTAACAGTTACAAAGAAATAACGCAGGCACTGCACCTTAATGATAAGAGATAATGGTTAAGTTCATTGTGATTTTAGACTTGTGTTTATATTTTAAATATTCAAGTGTTTTCCGTGGTTGTGTTGACATTTCTGCCTTTATAACTGAGGGGATTATAATCAGAGGAAGGTTACGTTTAAAATAAAAATGTTTAAATGTAAAATATTTTTCTCCTGGTCCTTTATTTTAAAAAGGTCATAAAAATATCAATAATTATCGATATCGACCGATATGAAACGCTTATATCGTGATACAGTTTTCAGCCATTTGGCCCAGCCCAAGAGAGATGACAGAATTGTGTCACTTTAATGCGTTCTGTTGTGTAACTGTGTGTGTTTTACCTTTCAGCACCGTTCGGCCCATGCTGACCATCAACTCTGAAGAGGAGATCAATTCCTGAAGAGGAGATCCGAGCGCTCGACCTGTGGCAGACAGACAGATTTGTCAAATGGACATTTTTGGCCGTCTTGTGGCGTGTTTTTTTAAAATTATGAATGCATGCAAAATCAAGAAAAAGCCTAAATATTAACCCTCTGGGGGCTCTTCGGTAGGGCTGTACGATTAATCGAAAAATAACCGAAACCGACATTCAGAACTTCTAACCGACGTATTTTTCCCATGCCGGTTATTTCGGTTTTCACGTGACTCCGCCCCGTCAGTCACATCAAGTGCAGTTTGCAGACACACACACTGATGCAGGAGCAGTTATCTGTGTTTATAGATGCCCAGATCACTATAGTAGCTGCATGTTTTACACAGTTTATACAGGTCAGTCAATCACCGTTCTATAGCCTATACGCGCTGACACACACACACGGCGCGCGCAAGCCCCGAAGCCGCTTTCACTTTCGTGCTCATAAAGTTTGTCAAGTAAATGCGTTTAAATGCGTGCCAGTTTCAACATTTAAAGCGATTGTGCACTATTCAAAAACAATCTTTCTGTGACACAGAGAGCCGAGTCGTGTCGCGTCTCTGAAAACACGCGCGCCCTGAAGGCAGATCTTTCACCTGCGTCCTCACAAAGCTTTTCATTTGTATGTTTTAAGCCCTGCCAGTTTGAACATTAAAGCGAGTTTCGACCATCAGATGTGTGTTATGTTGAACTAATGCCTGATATATTGCGACAAACGAACACTCAGACAGAAGCTCACACATCACGTGAAGATCGCGCGCAGAGCAGCGCAGAAACGCAGTATCAACACTGTCCTGTGACTGAAGTAAAGTCACTAAAGTATCTTAGAAACTCAACCGTTATAGCATATATTTTAACACCTTTGCAGTAAGTACAAACCACAGCTTCATAATGAATAGAGACGGTATGAGTAATTCACACACACAATCACAATCACAACCACACATCAAAATACAGAGTTATTTTGTGCATTCAATCTACAAAACAGCCAGGATGCAGAAAAAAGGACTCAACAGTGAAGATCTCTAAAACATCAAGAGTGCAAAACAGACAAAATAACACACACACACTTATACACACACACAAAAACACAACTAGCTTTTGGAATGGCACACGTTCATTTGTGTGTGCGTGTGTTTTTGTGTGTATAAGTGTGTGTGTGTTAGGGATGGGCATTTTTGGCAATTTCTCATTTCGATCATCGATAGGTTTTAAAAAACGAGTACTCGAGTACTCGGGGGCGGGGCATGTGCAGGGGCGGGGCATGTGCAGGGGGCGGGGCATGTCCGTCATTGAGATAATGAAAACTGTTATGAAAATGGTTGTTGACAAATACAAACGTGACATGAAAACGGGTATATGAAAACATGAACAAAATAAAACAAAAAATAACTGCTAGATTATGATGCATAAATGTCTTTGAAAAAGAAACGTCTCAAATAACCAAGTCAATAATATCGAGCATTGCCTTTGAGCTGAAACTGTGAAATAACACCACCCTGCAGAGCTTGCTATCTGGTTAATAAACTCAACCAAACGCACCCTATATCAATATTAATATGAAGATTATTATGAACCTATTACGACATAAATCAACACAAAAGGACGTGAATGCGCACGTGAACTTCAGCGTGCTAGATTTTACAGGCTATGGTTTGAAACGGAACATTTTGAATGCGCTCTTCCCTTAACAACGCTGATACACGGACAACGAAAGCACACACAAACAACATTTTATTAAAATCGTGTTCTCATTATAATGCTTTGACAGATTGACTCTGCACATCATGCACTTAATTTGATTATTCATGATCGAAGCGTTTACAGACATCACTGCGCGTTTTCGAAATCATAACGAAAAACAACTTTAAATAAACTACTGTTAAAAAATACGAGAACAGTATAGCACTGCTGCATTACTAATATCACTGATTCTGAGAAAGAAATAGCCAATCTAAAAAGAATATGACCGTCTCTAAACCATCATGTCGAGCATGAAATATGCGTTTGAGCTGAAACTGAAGAGAATGAACAACAGCCGGTATAACGGCAGCGCTTTGCTAGCTTACTAAGATCAACCAAACGCTTCTTATATTAGATTAATCAGATATAGACAACATAAAAGTAATCTTACAACGTGCATCTGCAGAAAAGGACGCGAATGCGCACATGAACTTCACGCGCTAGTCTGAGTGTTCTCGCTAGTCTGAGTGTTCTCGCTAGTTTCTGTGAATCAGCTGATGCACGGGGAACTAAACACAGATCATTTACAGCATTTTCCACGGTGTTCTCATTATAATGCTGTGTAGGCTGTGACAGATTGGCGCTGCACATCTTGTGCACCATTCAATGATCAGTGATTCCGACATCACTGCAGTGCGCGCCTCAGTTTCGCTTGATTTCTCCGCGGTCTGGAGGCTGTATAACGCTAACCAATCAGACCTCCGGTACCGCGCAAAACGACGCAATAACCAATAAAAAAGAGACAAAATTTTTTTTTCAGGGCGATCATCGTTCTCATGATCGATGATCGCTGTCACGTTCCAGTACTCGATTACTCGACCACTGTTGCCCATCCCTAGTGTGTGTGTGTGTGTGTGAGTTTTTTTGTCTGTTTTGCACTCTTGATGTTTTAGAGATCTTCACTGTTGAGTCCTTTTTTTCTGCATTCTGGCTGATTTGTAGATTGTGTGCACAAAAAACTGTATTTTCATATTTTTGCCAATTCTCCATTCATTTCCTATGGGGGTCATTTTTGACCCGAAGGTCCTGAGTGTGACTATTTTTTTTACGACCACTTAGACTTTTCAAATCCTGTCCCCATTTTTGTTGTGTGTTCATATACCAAGTACCAATAAAGTCACCAAGTTTCGGACCATTCCGATGAAGCTACGATTTTTTAAATCTTTTTTATAAAACACAAGATCCACTGTAGTGGTAAAAATGTGCTATTGCGTGATAAATGCTCAATGTGTCCACCGGATGGCACTGATCTCATTTAAAAATTGCTTTCATGAGGCCTAGACTTGACTCTAAAATGAAATACAGCTTTAATAAAAAAAATAAAAAATAATATATATATATATACATTTTTTATTATATTCACTGGGAAAAATGGGTCATAATTATTGCATAAATATTTATAATTAATCATAAAATTATCTCAAAACACCAAAAAAGAAAAGAAAAAAATATTATTGAACAAAAATATATTTCATTGATTTTCCTCAAATCTTTTTTATCTTAATATCCGGGTCATTTTTGACCTGAAGGCCCTGAGTGTGGCCCATAAATGAAGAACCCCAGAGGGTTAATAATAACTGATTACGCTGTAGCTCATATTTTCCTCATATTTTGATGGTTTACTCAAACTTTTAGGGTCATTAAAAACAAAACTCGTTTGTCACTCCTGTAGCTGAATCTTTAGTAGCTTCAGTAATAATGCATAATAAACCAAAAGCCATTTCTACGATCCGTCTTACAACAGGTAAAGGTGAAGATCTTGCAGATTCAGTCACTTATGAGAACATCCCTCGGCCTCACACTTCTCTATAGACATGAAAGCGAACCTTCCCAAAGCACACAAACACACACTTCCTTTCTGAAGCGCAGGAATTAAAAGGCATCTAGAGAGCGGCGGATCATTCCTGACATGGATATAATATGATTAGAAAACCGAATCCACATGCCAACAGACAATTATAGACACAGAAAAATGAGTTCCTTATTTATGTCAAGCAATTAAGAGTTAATTCCGCTCGGGTCTCATGTGAGCTTCTCGTTTCTCTCTCTCTCTCTCTCTCTCTCTCTCTCTCTCTCTCTCTCTCTCTCTGTCTCTCTCTCTCTCTCTCTCTCTCTCTCTCTGTCTCTCTCTCTCTCTCTCTCTCTGTCTCTCTCTCTCTCTCTCTCTCTCTCTCTCTCTCTGTCTCTCTCTCTCTCTCTCTCTCTCTCTCTCCGCTCATGTACACTGAGGTTTCAGTGTCTCTAACTTCAACTAAAACCATAAAACACTCTCAAAGCTTGAAACTTAATAAACATGAACTGATTTTATCCCCAAGGCAACACTTCTCATTTCAGTTAAGTTGAAGTAATAAAATAACTCACACTCAAAAAACTACAGCAAAAAAAAAAGTGAAAAAAATTCACATGTAAACTACATATAAAATTAAAATCAAATTAAAAATTACAAAATATAATAAGTATATCAATGAAGTATATAATTTTCATTACTTCAGATTAAAATTAGGGCTGTCAAAAGAATAATCGCGATTAATCGCATCCAAAATAAAAGTTTGTGTTTACATAATATATGTGTGTGTGTACTCTGTTAATTATTATTTATATATAAATACACACACAAGCATATTTAAGAAAAAAATATTATTTTTATATATAAAACATTTATATTTATATATATTATAGATTATATAAATGTATATACAGTATATACATGCAAATATTTCTTAAATATATACATGCTTGTGTGTGTATTTATATATAAATAATAATTAACAGAGTACACACACATATATTATGTAAACACAAACTTTTATTTTGGATGCGATTAATCGCGATTATTCTTTTGACAGCCCTAATTAAAATATATATAATTTTTTTTTATTTCAGCTAGCTGTCATTAAGGCAACATTTCTCTTTTTATTTTTTAAATAAAAATGAATTACTAAAAACTATATCGACATATTAAAAAACGAATAAAAGTGACAAAAACACAACAAAATGCCTAAAAATGTTACTT
>JARQWZ010002408.1:0-35000 GCA_033150135.1 Gobio occitaniae
TTCTTTGTGTTGTGTCTTGATTTAGTTGTGTTGTGGCTTGTTTTCGTTGTGTTGTGGCTTGATTTCGTTGTGTTGTGGATTTTTCTTTGTGTTGTGTCTTGATTTTGTTGTGTTGTGGCTTGTTTTCGTTGTGTTGTGGCTTGATTTCGTTGTGTTGTGGATTTTTCTTTGTGTTGTGTCTTGATTTAGTTGTGTTGTGGCTTGTTTTCGTTGTGTTGTGGCTTGATTTCGTTGTGTTGTGGATTTTTCTTTGTGTTGTGTCTTGATTTAGTTGTGTTGTGGCTTGTTTTCGTTGTGTTGTGGCTTGATTTCGTTTTGTTGTGGATTTTTTTGTTGTGTTGTTGCTTGATTTTGTTTTGGCTTGATTTCGTTGTGTTTTGGATTTTTCGTTGTGTTGTGGCTTGATTTCGTTGTGTTGTGGCTATTTCGTTGTGTTGTGGCTATTTCGTTGTGTTGTGGATTTTTCGTTGTGTTGTGGCTATTTCGTTGTGTTGTGGATTTTTCGTTGTGTTGTGGATTATTACGTTGTGTTGTGGCTTGATTTCATTGTGTTGTGGATTTTTCGTTGTGTTGTGGCTTGATTTCGTTGTGTTGTGGTTTTTTGGTGTGTTGTTGCTTGATTGTGTTTTGGCTTGATTTCGTTGTGTTTTGGATTTTTCGTTGTGTTTTGGCTTGATTTCATTGTGTTGTGGCTATTTCGTTGTGTTGTGGCTATTTCGTTGTGTTGTGGATTTTTCGTTGTGTTGTGGCTTGATTTTGATGTGTTGTGGCTTGATATTGTTGTGTTGTGGCTTGATTTCGTTGTGTTGTGGCTTGATTTCGCTGTTGTGGATTTTTCGTTGTGTTGTGGCTTGATTTTGTTGTGTTGTGGCTTGATTTTGTTGTGTTGTGGCTCTTTCGTTGTGTTGTGGATTTTTCGTTGTGTTGTGGCTTGATTTTGTTGTGGCTTGATTTTGTTGTGTTGTGGATTTTTCTTTGTGTTGTGTCTTGATTTAGTTGTGTTGTGGCTTGTTTTCGTTGTGTTGTGGATTGATTTCGTTGTGTTGTGGATTTTTCGTTGTGCTGTGGATTTTTCGTTGTGTTGTGGATTTTTCGTTGTTTTGTGGTTTGATTTCGTTGTGTTGTGGATTTTTCGTTGTTTTGTGACTTTTTCGTTGTGTTGTGGCTTTTTTGTTGTGTTCTGGCTTGATTTCGTTGTGTTGTGGCTTGATTTCGTTGTGTTGTGGATTTTTCATTGTGTTGTGGATTTTTCGTTGTGTTGTGGTTTGATTTCGTTGTGTTGTGGATTTTTCGTTGTGTTGTGGCTTGATTTCGTTGTGTTGTGGATTTTTCGTTGTGTTGTGGCTTGATTTCGTTGTGTTGTGGATTTTTCGTTGTGTTGTGGCGTGATTTCGTTGTGGATTTTTCGTCGTGTTGTGGCTTGATTTCGTTGTGTTGTGGATTTTTCATTGTGTTGTATCTTGATTTCGTTGTGTTGATGATTTTTCGTTGTGTTGTGGCTTGATTTCGCTGTGTTGTGGATTTTTTTGTTGTGTTGTGGCTTGATTTCGTTGTGTTGTGGATTTTTCGTTGTGTTGTAGCTTGATTTTGTTGTGTTGTGGATTTTTCGTTGTGTTGTGGCTTGATTTCATTGTGTTGTGGATTTTTCGTTGTGTTGTGGCTTGATTTTGTTGTGTTGTGGCTTGATTTCGTTGTGTTGTGGATTTTTAGTTGTGTTGTGGCTATTTCGTTATGTTGTGGATTTTTCGTTGTGTTGTGGATTATTACGTTGTGTTGTGGCTTGATTTCATTGTGTTGTGGATTTTTCGTTGTGTTGTGGCTTGATTTCGTTGTGTTGTGGATTTTTTGTTGTGTTGTTGCTTGATTTTGTTTTGGCTTGATTTCGTTGTGTTTTGGATTTTTCGTTGTGTTGTGGCTTGATTTCGTTGTGTTGTGGCTATTTCGTTGTGTTGTGGCTATTTCGTTGTGTTGTGGATTTTTCGTTGTGTTGTGGCTTGATTTTGATGTGTTGTGGCTTGATTTCGCTGTTGTGGATTTTTCGTTGTTTTGTGGCTTGATTTTGTTGTGTTGTGGCTTGATTTTGTTGAGTTGTGGCTCTTTCGTTGTGTTGTGGATTTTTCGTTGTGTTGTGGCTTGATTTTGTTGTGTTGTGGATTTTTCTTTGTGTTGTGTCTTGATTTAGTTGTGTTGTGGCTTGTTTTCGTTGTGTTGTGGATTGATTTCGTTGTGTTGTGGATTTTTCTTTGTGTTGTGTCTTGATTTAGTTGTGTTGTGGCTTGTTTTCGTTGTGTTGGGGCTTGATTTCGTTGTGTTGTGGATTTTTCTTTGTGTTGTGTCTTGATTTTGTTGTGTTGTGGCTTGTTTTCGTTGTGTTGTGGCTTGTTTTCGTTGTGTTGTGGATTTTTCTTTGTGTTGTGTCTTGATTTAGTTGTGTTGTGGCTTGTTTTCGTTGTGTTGTGTCTTGATTTAGTTGTGTTGTGGCTTGTTTTCGTTGTGTTGTGGCTTGATTTCGTTGAGTTGTGGATTTTTCTTCTGTGTTGTGTCTTGATTTCGTTGTGTTGTGGCTTGATTTCGTTGTGTTGTGGATTTTTCGTTGTGTTGTGGCTTGATTTCGTTGTGTTGTGGATTTTTCTTTGTGTTGTGTCTTGATTTAGTTGTGTTGTGGCTTGATTTCGTTGTGTTGTGGCTTGATTTCGTTGTGTTGTGGCTTGTTTTCGTTGTGTTGTGGCTTGATTTCGTTGTGTTGTCAATTTTTCGTTGTGTTGTGGCTTGTTTCCTTTGTGTTGTGAACTTATGTTTGCTTTTTATATTTCGTTGTGTTGTGCACTACTGGGCCACCGTAGTTTTATGTAGGAGTGTATGTGAAGGAAACACAGGCAACCTGTTTGAAAACAATCAGTAGTTCTGTAATTCTGTTTGGTGATATAGTGGCACAGTTTACTTTATAGAGAGAGAAGCAGAGAAAGCACAGCAGAGACGAGAGAAAACAGATCCACAACAAGCCAGCAGAGAAATGAGTCAGAGGAGCGCAGAGCTTCAGTCATTACTCTTCTTTCCTTTGAATAACACAATTAAAAGAGGGAAATTGTGCCGAAGCGCTGCGAGTATCTATTCGTCAGCCTAAAGAGCCTCTGTGCCCTGATATAGACTGTGTTCAATCCGGCTCTGCAGGCGGGACGGCCGCGGGAACACGCTGCGGAACGTCTGCAGAATCGGGGAATATTTCATGTAAAAATGCTCTTGACATGCTATTAAGGTGAATTAGCTGGAGCCACTTGACTGTAAATGTTCTGATTAAGCCGCGGCAGATGTGTGTGTGTGTGTGTGTGTGTGTGTGTGTGTGTGTGTGTGTGTGTGTGTGGCTGACAGGGTTCAGCTTAACGTCTCTCACACAGTAAGGTGTGTGGAGCGGGTGTTTTAAGTGGTGTTCTGCTAAAAGCCCAGCGAGTGAATGACAGATGCTGAGAAACTGGATCTCCTGTCTGTGTTATGAGCTGAGAGCTGCAGCGGCTCAACCTGACAGTCTGTCCACTAATTCCATTAGAGGAGAGGATCTTAAAGGGATATTAACCAACATCATTTACTCCCTCCTGTCATTATTTCAATCGCTCGGTAAATGTCAGAAGGTGTTGAGTAGAACGTCTGAGCGCAAGTTTTCTATAGGAAAGTGTGTCACTTCAGTGCCACTAGAAAAATACAGATCCATCCATCCATCCATCCATCCATCCATCCATCCATCATCCATCCATCCATCATCCATCATCCATCATCCATCCATCCATCATCCATCCATCCATCCATCATCCATCCATCCATCATCCATCCATCCATCCATCATCCATCCATCCATCCATCCATCCATCATCCATCCATCATCCATCCATCCATCCATCATCCATCCATCCATCCATCCATCCATCCATCCATCCATCCATCATCATCCATCCATCCATCCATCATCCATCATCCATCATCCATCATCCATCATCCATTATCCATCCATCCATCCATCCATCCATCCATCCATCCATCCATCCATCATCCATCCATCCATCATCCATCCATCCATCCATCCATCCATCATCCATCCATCCATCTATCATCCATCATCCATCCATCCATCCATCCATCCATCATCCATCCATCCATCCATCATCCATCCATCCATCCATCCATCCATCCATCATCCATCCATCCATCCATCCATCCATCCATCCATCATCCATCCATCCATCATCCATCATCCATCATCCATCCATCCATCCATCCATCCATCCATCATCCATCCATCCATCCACCCATCCATCCATCATCCATCCATCATCCATCCATCCATCCATCATCCATCCATCCATCCATCCATCCATCATCCATCCATCATCCATCCATCCATCCATCATCCATCCATCCATCCATCATCCATCCATCCAACGTCTATCTGTCAGTCAGTCTGTCAGTCCATCTATCTGTTGTTCCGTCTATCTGACGTCTATCATTCTGTCTATCTGTCGTTTTTTCCATCTATCTGTTGTTCCGTCTATCTGACGTCTATCATTCTGTCTATCTGTCATTTTTTCCATCTATCTGTTGTTCCGTCTATCTGACGTCTATCATTCTGTCTATCTGTCGTTTTTTCCATCTATCTGTTGTTCCGTCTATCTATCGTTCCGTCTATCTGACCATCTATCGTTCCTTCTATCGTTCTGTCTATCTAACCATCTTTTGTTCTGTCTATCTGACCATCTTTTGTTCTGTCTATCTAACCATCTATCGTTCCTTCTATCGTTCTGTCTATCTAACCATCTATCGTTCCTTCTATCGTTCCGTCTATCTGACCATCTTTTGTTCCGTCTATCTAACCATCTATCGTTCCTTTTATCTATCGTTCTGTCTATATGACCATCTATTGTTCCTTCTATCGTTCTGTCTATCTGACCATCTTTTGTTCTGTCTATCTAACCATCTTTTGTTCTTTCTATCTGACCATCTTTTGTTCTGTCTATCTAACCATCTATCGTTCCTTCTATCGTTCTGTCTATCTAACGATCTATCGTTCCTTCTATCGTTCCGTCTATCTGACCATCTTTTGTTCCGTCTATCTAACCATCTATCGTTCCTTTTATCTATCGTTCTGTCTATCTGACCATCTATTGTTCCTTCTATCGTTCTGTCTATCTGACCATCTTTTGTTCTGTCTATCTAACCATCTTTTGTTCTTTCTATCTGACCATCTTTTGTTCTGTCTATCTAACCATCTATCGTTCCTTCTATCGTTCTGTCTATCTAACCATCTATCGTTCCTTCTATCGTTCCGTCTATCTGACCATCTTTTGTTCCGTCTATCTAACCATCTATCGTTCCTTTTATCTATCGTTCTGTCTATCTGACCATCTATTGTTCCTTCTATCGTTCCGTCTATCTGACCATCTTTTGTTCTGTCTATCTGACCAGCTATCGTTCCTTTTATCTATCGTTCTGTCTATCTGACCATCTTTTGTTCTGTCTATCTGACCAGCTATCGTTCCTTTTATCTATCGTTCTGTCTATCTGACCATCTATTGTTCCTTCTATCGTTCCGTCTATCTGACCATCTTTTGTTCTGTCTATCTGACCAGCTATCGTTCCTTTTATCTATCGTTCTGTCGATCTAACCATCTTTTGTTCTTTCTATCTGACCATCTTTTGTTCTGTCTATCTGACCAGCCATCGTTCCTTCTATCGTTCCGTCTATCTGACCATCTTTTGTTCCGTCTATCTAACCATCTATCCTTCCATCTGACCATCTTTTGTTCTGTCTATCTGACCATCTTTTGTTTCGTCTATCTGACCATCTATCGTTCCTTTTATCTATCGTTCTGTCTGTCTGACCATCTATTGTTCCTTCTATCGTTCCTTCTATCTGACCACCTTTTGTTCTGTCTATCTGACCAGCTATCGTTCCGTCTATCTATCGTTCTGTCTATCTGACCATCTATCTGACCATCTATTGTTCCTTCTATCGTTCTGTCTATCTAACCATCTATCGTTCCTTCTATCGTTCTGTCTATCTGACCATCTTTTGTTCCGTCTATCTGACCATCTATTGTTCCTTCTATCGTTCTGTCTATCTAACCATCTATCGTTCCTTCTATCGTTCTGTCTATCTGACCATCTTTTGTTCCGTCTATCTGACCATCTATCGTTCCTTCTATCGTTCTGTCTATCTGACCATCTATTGTTCCTTCTATTGTTCCTTCTATCATTCCTTCTATCTGACCATCTATTGTTCCGTCTATCTGACCATCTTTTGTTCCATTTATCTGTCTGTCTGTCTGTCTGTCAAGGTAACCTGAACACTCTCTCGTCTACCATTGGTCAGATAGTCAGATAGCCCCGCCCTGGACTCACACCATTGGTCAGTGTTGCTGTGTTGGGCTGATTGTGATGCTCAATCAATCAGAGCATCATTAAGAGCGTGCATTAGTCACAGTGTTACACTTTTGGGAGAATAAACCCACTAATGTCTGACGTGTGGTTGAGATTAAGCTGAGATAATGAGATACATATCTTGAAATGAATGTCAAAAATGTAATGCGCTTTGTACACTAGTGCATGTAGTGTAAATACAGCTAGAGAGATGCTGTGGTGGTGCTCAGGTGTATGATATTAGAGTGATATATCCTTCAGAAAGAGAGAGGGAGAGAGAAAGAGAGATGCTTTGAACCCGTGTGACTGGTGGAAACCTTCCAAGAGCTGCTTGACTGCTTTTATCTTCCCTGCCATAATTAAAGCCGACTGTCCCTCTAATGACACACGACACTATTACAGTCACACGAGGTGCTGTCTAACACACGCCGGCCGGGGGCTCACCCTGCTCCCCATTCCCTGATCTTTTATTGGGCTATTTTTAAGAGCAGAACGCGCCGCACATTAGTGCACGATGTGATTTTATTACTGGCTATTGAAGCGGTTCAGACAGGACTACACCAGCGGCTGAGCGAGGGTGTCTGACGTGTGGCTGGAGGCTGGGTAATGGCCAGAGGCCGGGGATCGATGAGCTGCTGTTATCTGAGCTAGCGCTGGGCAGAAGCTGACAGTCTGCGCTAATGCGGCCGGTTCATGTTGCAGAGCAGAGGAGAGATCGCCCTAATGCACTCGCTCATCCAGCAGCTGCACACCAGACCCTCCAGAACCACTCTCTAGCAGCCCATCTATCCTTCTAGCAGTCCATCTATCCTTCTATCAGTCCATCTATCCTTCTAGCAGTCCATCTATCCTTCTAGCAGTCCATCTATCCTTCTATCAGTCCATCTATCCTTCTATCAGTCCATCTATCCTTCTAGCAGCTCATCTATCCTTCTATCAGTCCATCTATCCTTCTAGCAGCTCATCTATCCTTCTATCAGTCCATCTATCCTTCTAGCAGCCCATCTATCCTTCTATCAGTCCATCTATCCTTCTAGCAGCCCATCTATCCTTCTAGCAGTCCATCTATCCTTCTATCAGCTCATCTATCCTTCTATCAGTCCATCTATCCTTCTAGCAGTCCATCTATCCTTCTATCAGTCCATCTATCCTTCTAGCAGCCCATCTATCCTTCTATCAGTCCATCTATCCTTCTAGCAGCCCATCTATCCTTCTATCAGTCCATCTATCCTTCTAGCAGCTCATCTATCCTTCTATCAGTCCATCTATCCTTCTAGCAGCCCATCTATCCTTCTATCAGTCCATCTATCCTTCTAGCAGCCCATCTATCCTTCTAGCAGTCCATCTATCCTTCTATCAGCTCATCTATCCTTCTATCAGTCCATCTATCCTTCTAGCAGTCCATCTATCCTTCTATCAGTCCATCTATCCTTCTAGCAGCCCATCTATCCTTCTATCAGTCCATCTATCCTTCTAGCAGCCCATCTATCCTTCTATCAGTCCATCTATCCTTCTAGCAGCCCATCTATCCTTCTATCAGTCCATCTATCCTTCTAGCAGCCCATCTATCCTTCTATCAGTCCATCTATCCTTCTAGCAGCCCATCTATCCTTCTATCAGTCCATCTATCCTTCTATCAGCCCATCTATCCTTCTATCAGCCCATCTATCCTTCTATCAGCCCATCTATCCTTCTATCAGCCCATCTATCCTTCTAGCAGCCCATCTATCCTTCTATCAGCCCATCTATCCTTCTAGCAGTCCATCTATCCTTCTATCAGCCCATCTATCCTTCTATCAGCCCATCTATCCTTCTAGCAGCCCATCTATCCTTCTAGCAGTCCATCTATCCTTCTATCAGCTCATCTATCCTTCTAGCAGCTCATCTATCCTTCTATCAGCCCATCTATCCTTCTATCAGTCCATCTATCCTTCTAGCAGCTCATCTATCCTTCTAGCAGCTCATCTATCCTTCTATCAGTCCATCTATCCTTCTAGCAGTCCATCTATCCTTCTAGCAGCTCATCTATCCTTCTAGCAGCTCATCTATCCTTCTAGCAGCCCATCTATCCTTCTATCAGTCCATCTATCCTTCTATCAGTCCATCTATCCTTCTATCAGTCCATCTATCCTTCTATCCGTCCATCTATCCTTCTATCAGTCCATCTATCCTTCTAGCAGTCCATCTATCCTTCTATCAGTCCATCTATCCTTCTATCAGTCCATCTATCCTTCTATCAGTCCATCTATCCTTCTAGCAGCTCATCTATCCTTCTATCAGTCCATCTATCCTTCTATCAGTCCATCTATCCTTCAATCAGTCCATCTATCCTTCTATCAGTCCATCTATCCTTCTAGCAGTCCATCTATCCTTCTAGCAGCTCATCTATCCTTCTATCAGTCCATCTATCCTTCTAGCAGTCCATCTATCCTTCTATCAGTCCATCTATCCTTCTATCAGTCCATCTATCCTTCTAGCAGCTCATCTATCCTTCTATCAGTCCATCTATCCTTCTATCAGTCCATCTATCCTTCTAGCAGCCCATCTATCCTTCTATCAGTCCATCTATCCTTCTATCAGTCCATCTATCCTTCTAGCAGCCCATCTATCCTTCTATCAGCCCATCTATCCTTCTAGCAGCTCATCTATCCTTCTATCAGTCCATCTATCCTTCTAGCAGCCCATCTATCCTTCTAGCAGCCCATCTATCCTTCTATCAGTCCATCTATCCTTCTATCAGTCCATCTATCCTTCTAGCAGCCCATCTATCCTTCTATCAGTCCATCTATCCTTCTAGCAGTCCATCTATCCTTCTAGCAGCCCATCTATCCTTCTATCAGTCTATCTATCCTTCTAGCAGCCCATCTATCCTTCTATCAGTCCATCTATCCTTCTATCAGTCCATCTATCCTTCTATCAGTCCATCTATCCTTCTATCAGTCCATCTATCCTTCTAGCAGCCCATCTATCCTTCTAGCAGCCCATCTATCCTTCTAGCAGTCCATCTATCCTTCTATCAGTCCATCTATCCTTCTAGCAGCCCATCTATCCTTCTAGCAGCCCATCTATCCTTCTAGCAGCCCATCTATCCTTCTATCAGTCCATCTATCCTTCTATCAGTCCATCTATCCTTCTAGCAGCCCATCTATCCTTCTAGCAGTCCATCTATCCTTCTAGCAGTCCATCTATCCTTCTAGCAGCCCATCTATCCTTCTATCAGTCTATCTATCCTTCTAGCAGCCCATCTATCCTTCTAGCAGCCCATCTATCCTTCTAGCAGCCCATCTATCCTTCTATCAGTCCATCTATCCTTCTATCAGTCTATCTATCCTTCTAGCAGCCCATCTATCCTTCTATCAGTCCATCTATCCTTCTAGCAGCCCATCTATCCTTCTATCAGTCTATCTATCCTTCTAGCAGCCCATCTATCCTTCTAGCAGCCCATCTATCCTTCTAGCAGCCCATCTATCCTTCTAGCAGCCCATCTATCCTTCTATCAGTCCATCTATCCTTCTATCAGTCCATCTATCCTTCTAGCAGCCCATCTATCCTTCTATCAGTCCATCTATCCTTCTAGCAGTCCATCTATCCTTCTAGCAGCCCATCTATCCTTCTATCAGTCTATCTATCCTTCTAGCAGCCCATCTATCCTTCTAGCAGCCCATCTATCCTTCTAGCAGCCCATCTATCCTTCTATCAGTCCATCTATCCTTCTAGCAGCCCATCTATCCTTCTAGCAGCCCATCTATCCTTCTAGCAGCCCATCTATCCTTCTATCAGTCCATCTATCCTTCTAGCAGCCCATCTATCCTTCTAGCAGCCCATCTATCCTTCTAGCAGCCCATCTATCCTTCTATCAGTCCATCTATCCTTCTAGCAGCCCATCTATCCTTCTAGCAGCCCATCTATCCTTCTAGCAGCCCATCTATCCTTCTATCAGTCCATCTATCCTTCTATCAGTCCATCTATCCTTCTAGCAGCCCATCTATCCTTCTATCAGTCCATCTATCCTTCTAGCAGTCCATCTATCCTTCTAGCAGTCCATCTATCCTTCTAGCAGCCCATCTATCCTTCTATCAGTCTATCTATCCTTCTATCAGTCCATCTATCCTTCTAGCAGCCCATCTATCCTTCTAGCAGCCCATCTATCCTTCTAGCAGCCCATCTATCCTTCTATCAGTCCATCTATCCTTCTATCAGTCCATCTATCCTTCTAGCAGCCCATCTATCCTTCTAGCAGCCCATCTATCCTTCTATCAGTCCATCTATCCTTCTATCAGTCCATCTATCCTTCTATCAGTCCATCTATCCTTCTAGCAGCCCATCTATCCTTCTATCAGTCCATCTATCCTTCTATCAGTCCATATCCTTCTATCAGTCCATCTATCCTTCTATCAGTCCATCTATCCTTCTATCAGTCCATCTATCCTTCTATCAGTCCATCTATCCTTCTAGCAGCTCATCTATCCTTCTATCAGTCCATCTATCCTTCTATCAGTCCATCTATCCTTCTAGCAGCCCATCTATCCTTCTATCAGACCATCTATCCTTCTAGCAGCCCATCTATCCTTCTATCAGTCCATCTATCCTTCTATCAGCCCATCTATCCTTCTATCAGTCCATCTATCCTTCTGGCAGTCCATCTATCCTTCTATCAGTCCATCTATCCTTCTATCAGTCCATCTATCCTTCAATCAGCCCATCTATCCTTCTATCAGCCCATCTATCCTTCTATCAGTCCATCTATCCTTCTAGCAGCTCATCTATCCTTCTATCAGCCCATCTATCCTTCTATCAGTCCATCTATCCTTGTAGCAGCTCATCTATCCTTCTAGCAGCTCATCTATCCTTCTATCAGTCCATCTATCCTTCTATCAGTCCATCTATCCTTCTAGCAGCCCATCTATCCTTCTATCAGTCCATCTATCCTTCTATCAGTCCATCTATCCTTCTAGCAGCTCATCTATCCTTCTATCAGTCCATCTATCCTTCTAGCAGTCCATCTATCCTTCTATCAGTCCATCTATCCTTCTATCAGTCCATCTATCCTTCTAGCAGCTCATCTATCCTTCTATCAGTCCATCTATCCTTCTATCAGTCCATCTATCCTTCAATCAGTCCATCTATCCTTCTATCAGTCCATCTATCCTTCTATCAGTCCATCTATCCTTCTATCAGTCCATCTATCCTTCTAGCAGCTCATCTATCCTTCTATCAGTCCATCTATCCTTCTAGCAGCCCATCTATCCTTCTATCAGTCCATCTATCCTTCTATCAGTCCATCTATCCTTCTAGCAGCTCATCTATCCTTCTAGCAGCCCATCTATCCTTCTATCAGTCCATCTATCCTTCTATCAGTCCATCTATCCTTCTATCAGTCCATCTATCCTTCTATCAGTCCATCTATCCTTCTAGCAGCCCATCTATCCTTCTATCAGTCCATCTATCCTTCTATCAGTCCATCTATCCTTCTAGCAGCTCATCTATCCTTCTAGCAGCCCATCTATCCTTCTATCAGTCCATCTATCCTTCTATCAGTCCATCTATCCTTCTATCAGTCCATCTATCCTTCTAGCAGCCCATCTATCCTTCTAGCAGCCCATCTATCCTTCTAGCAGCCCATCTATCCTTCTATCAGTCCATCTATCCTTCTATCAGTCCATCTATCCTTCTAGCAGCCCATCTATCCTTCTATCAGTCCATCTATCCTTCTATCAGTCCATCTATCCTTCTATCAGTCCTTCAGTCCATCTATCCTTCTATCAGTCCTTCAGTCCATCTATCCTTCTATCAGTCCTTCAGTCCATCTATCCTTCTTTCAGTCCTTCAGTCCATCTATCCTTCTATCAGTCCATCTATCCTTCTATCAGTCCTTCAGTCCATCTATCCTTCTATCAGTCCATCTATCCTTCTATCAGTCCTTCAGTCCATCTATCCTTCTATCAGTCCATCAGTCCATCTATCCTTCTATCAGTCCTTCAGTCCATCTATCCTTCTATCAGTCCATCAGTCCATCAGTCCATCTATCCTTCTATCAGTCCTTCAGTCCATCTATCCTTCTATCAGTCCTTCAGTCCATCTATCCTTCTATCAGTCCATCAGTCCATCTATCCTTCTATCAGTCCTTCAGTCCATCTATCCTTCTATCAGTCCTTCAGTCCATCTATCCTTCTTTCAGTCCTTCAGTCCATCTATCCTTCTATCAGTCCATCAGTCCATCTATCCTTCTATCAGTCCTTCAGTCCATCTATCCTTCTATCAGTCCTTCAGTCCATCTATCATTCTATCAGTCCTTCAGTCCATCTATCCTTCTATCAGTCCTTCAGTCCATCTATCCTTCTATCAGTACTTCAGTCCATCTATCCTTCTATCAGTCCTTCAGTCCATCTATCCTTCTATCAGTCCTTCAGTCCATCTATCATTCTATCAGTCCTTCAGTCCATCTATCCTTCTATCAGTCCTTCAGTCCATCTATCCTTCTATCAGTCCTTCAGTCCATCTATTGCTCACTCTTATCAATCTAACGTTCCTTCTATCGTTCGCTCTATCGTTCCTTCTATCGTTCGCTCTATCGTTCCTTCTATGCTCACTTCTTATCAATCTAACGTTCCTTCTATCGTTCCTTCTATCGTTCCTTCTATTGCACACTCTTATCAATCTAACGTTCCTTCTATGGTTCCTTCTATCGTTCATTCTATCGTTCGCTCTATCGTTCCTTCTATCGTTCGCTCTATCGTTCCTTCTATTGCTCACTCTTATCAATCTAACGTTCCTTCTATCGTTCCTTCTATCGTTCCTTCTATTGCTCACTCTTATCAATCTAACGTTCCTTCTATGGTTCCTTCTATCGTTCATTCTATCGTTCGCTCTATCGTTCCTTCTATTGCTCACTCTTATCAATCTAACATTCCTTCTATCGTTCATTCTATCGTTCCTTCTATCATTTGCTCTATCGTTCCTTCTATCACTCACTTTATCAATCTAACGTTCGTTCTATCATTCGCTCTATCGTTCCTTCTATTGCTCACTCTTATCAATCTAACGTTCCTTCTGTCGTTCATTCTATCATTCGCTCTATCGTTCCTTCTATCTATTGATCGTTCTATCTATCGCTCATTTATTCTATCTATCATTTCTTCTTTCATTCGCTCTATCATTCGTTCTATCGCTCACTCTTATCAATCTAATGTTCATTCTATCGTTCATTCTATCGTTCGCTCTTTCGTTCCTTCTATCAATTGATCGTTCCATCTATCGCTCATTCATTCTATTGTTCATTTTATCTATCATTCCTTCTTTCACTCGCTCTATCATTCATTCTATCGATCACTCTATCTATCGTTCTATCATTCAGTCGATCTATTGCTCATTCGTTTGTTCTATCTATCGTATGTACGTTTTATCGTTCGTTTGTTCTATCATTCTTTCTATTACTTTTGCTATATCATTCGTTCTATAGCTCGCTATAACTTCCGTTCTATCATTCATTTGCTTTATCATTCGTTCACTCTATCATTCATCCATCTATCTATCTATCTATCTATCTATCTATCTATCTATCTATCTATCTATCTATCTATCTATCTATCTATCTATCTATCTATCTATCTATCTATCTATCTTTCTATCTATCTATCTATCTATCTATCTATCTATCTATCTATCTATCTATCTATCTATCTATCTATCTATCTATCTATCTATCTATCTATCTATCTATCTATCTATCTATTTATCTATCTATCTATCTATCTATTTATCTATCTATCTATCTATCTATCTATCTATCTATCTATCTATCTATCTATCTATCTATCTATCTATCTATCTATCTATCTATCTATCTATCTATCATCTATCTATCTATCTATCTATCTATCTATCTATCTATCTATCTATCTATCTATCTATCTATCTATCTATCTATCTATCTATCTATCTATCTATCATCTATTTTTCGGTTGTTTTGTTCGTTCTATCGCTCGTTCATTCAATGTATCGTTTGCTCTATAATTCGTTCTAATGCTCACTCTATCTTTCATTCTATTATTAATTTGCTCTGTTGTTCGTTTTATTGCTCACTCTATCGTTCATTCACTCTATCGTTCATTCTATCGATTACTCTATCTATCATTCTATAATTCGTTCTATCTATTGCTTGTTTGTTCATTCATTCGTTCAATCTATCTATCTATCGTACATTTTATCGTTCGTTTGTTCTATCGTTCTTTCTATTTCTTTGTAATATCATTCGTTCTATAGCTCGCTACAACTTTCGTTCTATCATTCATTTTCTTTATTGTTCATTCACTCTATCATTCATTTACTCTATCGTCAGCCGTTCCATCTATCTATCTATCTATCTATCTATCTATCTATCTATCTATCTATCTATCTATCTATCTATCTATCTATCTATCTATCTATCTATCTATCTATCTATCTATCTATCTATCTATCTATCTATTACTCATTCATTCATTTGTTTGTTCTATCTCTCGCTCATTCGTTCATTTGTTTGTTCTGTCTATCTCTCATTCATTCATTTGTTTGTTCTATCTATCGCTCATTCATTCATTTGTTTGTTCTGTCCATCTCTCATTCATTCATTTGTTTGTTCTATCTATCGCTCATTCATTAATTTGTTCATTCTATCTCTCTCATTCATTCATTTGTTCGTTCTATCTACCGCTCATTCTATGTATCGTTTGTTCTATAATTTGTTCTAATGCTCACTCTATCGTTCATTCACTCTATTTATCATTCGCTCTAACCTTCGTTCTATCTATCAACCATTCTATCGTTCGTTCTATAGTTCGCTCTATCGTTCTATCTATCATTCATTCTATCATTCGTTCTATATATCTATCATTCGCTCTATCATTTGTTCTATTGCTCGCTCTATCGTTCATTCACTTTATCGTTCATTCTATCTGTCTATAGTTTGCTCTATCATTCGTTCTATCATTCACTCTAACATTTGTTCTATCTGTCAATCGTGTTATCGTTCAGACCAAATTATGCTAACCATTAAATGAGTATAATTAATCTAAATTCAACTACATTCCATCTATCCGTAATTCTATCCATTTATCCCTCGATCTGTTGTATCCATCTATCATCTTTCAGTCAAACGACTGAGGTTTAACAAATAATGCCAATAGACTGAAGTAGTTGTGAAAGAGGTCACTCCGAGATGAGAGGTCAGGTCAAAGGTCACTGATGTACAGTCAAACCAAAAATGATTCAGTCACCAGATGTAATGTTTTGCGAGTGTGTGTAGTAGGACACTATAGTTCTTTTAATGTAAGTGAGCAGAGCAAAATACAGCAAACTCTCACATATTGTACCCAAAAATTACAGTGACTACCAGTAAAACTGATAAAAAATTTGGGACCAAAATGATTCCGACAATTTGCCCTGAGCATGTTTTGCTGAAGTGTTTTTTTTGCTGAGGTGTTGCCGTGCTGCTCTTTGACTCATGGAGCACGTCATAATCCATCTTTAGTAGGAGGTTTTTTGAAGATCGTTTCCATCCATATCTTTAAAATATATTTATTTATGCATTCTCTTTTCATGGTAATGCAACATGAAGTGCTACAACAACAATCCTCAAACACAACAAAAATACATTCCATGACAAGAAGAACAGGAGTAGGATGAAGAAAAAAAAATCTTATAAACTCCTACCCCAATCTTATATTAAGAAAGTCACAAATTAGATGGCCTCACCAACATAAGAAAAATAAATATGTATATATATATATATATATATATATATATATATATATATATATATATATATATATATATATATACACACATTTAAACAAGAATAAAAAAACAAAAAACAACAATAATGCGATAATGACAACTTTCAAAACATAAACAATGACGAAACCATTTAACAATTTTTACATTCATCTTTGTACAGATTAAATATCTTCTGTTTATACTGATATTTAAATTAAAGAATATTTGAACAACATTTTAATTCATTTTCTAGATAATTCCATCTTTTCACACCAGAAACTGAAACACACATTTGTTTGAGGGTATTTCCAGCAAAAGGTTGTTTAAAATCATTATTTCTTCTACTTGTCTCACTATTTAAAGTAAAAAGGGTTTGCAATCCATACGGTAACATGCTGTGTTTTGCTTTATATACAACTAATATAGTTTGTAAAGAAACCAAATCCTTCAATTTAAGTAGTCGTGACCTCAGAAACAGTCCTGTAGTATGTTCTCTTGGAGCAACTCCATTAATTATTCTGATATAACCCTTTTTTGCAAAATAAACAAAGGCATTAAATTAGTGAAATAAGAGTTTCCCCATACCTCTAAACAATACATAAAATGTGGCAAAATAAAAGAACAATATAGGATTCTCATTGCCTCAAAATTTAACATAAACTTTACTTTGCTCAAAACTGCAATGTTTTTACAAATTTTACTTCTTACATAAGCCATATGTGACTTCCATTTAAATTTTCCATCAATGAGTACTCCTAAAAACTTAAATTCTGACACTCTTTCAATAGTTATTCCATTTAAAGTCAAACAAACATTTTTTATTTGTAAACAACATAAATTTTGTTTTACTTAAGTTCAATGACAATTTATTTTTATTAAACCATTTCTGAAGTAGGACCAATTCTTGTTCAATAGTTTGCATTAATATTTTTGCTGAAAGGGGTGAAAGGGGTTTCATATATGAATATACGAAAGGGGTTTCATTCTCGATCAGATACCACACAGAGTTTCTGTAGCTTCTGCGGATGAACATTTTCTGCAGGTTGAACACGATAATGTAAGCCCTACCTGTGAACATTTATCTAAAGTGTGTGTGTGTGTGTGTGTGTGTGTGGCAATGAACACGATGTGCCCGATCGCCCTCATCAGGGACTGTTGAATCGATAGGTAGGGAAAATGCTGAAATAGCACCCGTTTCTCTTTCACACTTTCCTTCTCGCTGGACCATAAGATGTTTGCAGCAGTGTTGTTTTCAGAGAACAAATCTGTTACTTCCCATGTGGTCATCCTCAGATCTTTCTCCAATCTTTCTCCTGTCTGCCACATCTGAAACACTTCAAATATGGAGCACCCGCAACCCAGACAGAAACATGGTGTCGGCCACATGTACCGAATGTGGCCCGGATCTGGGCCAACACTATGTTTCTGTCTAGGAAATCAAATTATATTTATTTGGTGTATTTAATTGTTTTTGGAGTTATAATATTGTGCGTCTATATTATATATGTTTTTTTGCTCCAAAAACACTTTGGGCCCTATCATACACCCAGTACAATGTGACGTCAGGCGTGACGCAAGTGTGTTTTGCTAGTTTCAGTCGGACGCAGTTCTCATGTTCACGTTGTTTGAAAATCAAATGCACTGGCGCTTCTGTTCACCCACGGGCGTCTGGTCTGAACACCAGGTGTGATCAGGAGCATTGTTGGAGCGTTGCTTTTGTGAGGAACTGAAAACCACTGACCAGAGGTGGACAAAGTACACAACTCCATTACTCGAGTGAAAGTAAAAGTACTACTGGTCAAATATTACTCCGTTTATAAGTGAAAGTTGTAAAAAACTATTTTTACTTAAGTAAAAGTACAGAAGTACTTGTTTATAAAAGTAAGTATCAGAAGTAAATTTCCTTTTTTATGTCAATGCATTATTTTATTATTGTTAATGTTGTTAATTGTTATTGTTACACATAATGCCATCATGGTGGTTTAAGCCAGTCAGTGATGCTCCATCCGACATGCTAGCATACGACCACCTTGAACTAATTGAAATACTTGTATAAAAGTTACAAAGCTTTTTACAAAGCTGCTGTCACTTTAAGTGCCAAATGCACGGATCCAATACACTGATACACATCCGAAATTCCCCCAACTGTTTACGTTCACTTAAGACATAATCAACTTTGTTTACATGAATACTTTCCAAAATTAAAATTTTGACATTTTGTGTGTATTGGTCTGTTTACGTGCGGAAAACCCCCGCAAAAGAAAGCTCTATTCAGTACTCGTGCTCTGAAAACTGAAACGTACTTTCTAATATGGCCATGGGTGCACACACTAGCCAAGGAACCGTCTTCCTCCATTTTGCTATAAACTGATCAGTGTTCAAAAAAGTTTGGGAGACTTCATATGACCCTACAAAAGTGATTACTTATAGGCTTTCTGCAAAAAAAAAAAAAAAAGAAGACAAAAACACCTGCTACAGAAACGACTTTCGACTTCGAGGACCTTGATAGAAATGTAGAGGAGTAAAAAGTACAATATTTGTCTTTCAAATGTAGCGAAGTTAAAGTAAAAGTTTCCCTAAAAAAATTATACTTCAGTAAAGTACAGATACTCAAAAAGTGTACTTAAGTACAGTACTCAAGTAAATGTATTTAGTTACTGTCCACCTCTGGTCAAAACTATAGTTGTAACTTAGTGGCCATTTACGTCAAAACTATAGTTGTAACTTAGTGGCCATTTACGTCAAAACTATAGTTGTAACTTGCGCACAACTGGTGCTACAGGTGTCCTGACAGGAAAGCTCTCCGTTCCTTTATCTATACACGTGAAAAGCACCCCGGGGGCATTACAGGATCTGTTATGTTTTTCTCTATTAAGTTTTGCTATGTAAAAGTCTTTTGAATTAAAGTGCGCAGTGAACTCCGTTGACTTGAAACTCATGCTGGCGCCGGCTGTTACTTTAAAAAAGTAATTAGTTATAGTTACTAGTTACTTCTTACAAATAGTAACTGAGATAGTAACTGAGTTACATCATTATAAAAGTAACTAATTACCAGGGTACTCGGTGTGTTTCGACCGCAGGGTCTAAATGAAGTTCCGGGTATTTCAATCAGCATTTTTAAAAGTCTTTTGCAAGGTTTGTTCTGCGTTCAGTAAATGTCAGTCTTGCTCTTTCTGTCCGATGGCGCGCGTTCGTCTCAGCAATCTCACGGTCAATGTCTGCTATAGCTGATGATAACATACATTGTCTTATTTTAAATCTAGCTTGACAAGCTTTCAGAATACACTTGAGGATCAGTGGTCGTCTCTTTTCCGCAGTTTTGTTAATGACCTCTTTAGTAAACAATACATAACCAGTAAAAGCAGCTATGCTTGAATCTCAGAGTCGCACAAAAATGATCACTGTCCGTCGGTGACTGGGAGGAGCAGGCGCGCGCAGTCCTACGTCACTGGACTGATTTGCCTAATCTTCACGGTACTTTAGACCGCAGTGGAAACCAGAGTTGCCAAGTCTGCGTATAACACGCGACTTTGGGCTTCTTTTTTTGGCAAGTCGCGTCATTTTTTATTTAAAAAAATGTGGTTGCTTGTTAGGAAAATATAATAAGGAACTTCGTTTCTTTACATTTATGGTCGCTGTTTTGTCCAATACATTGACTGACACTGTCTTCTCACAGCTAATAGCCATTCAGTGCAACGATACAAGCGCTGTAGTAATCCGTCCTCATACACTCACCTAAAGGATTATTAGGAACCCCCTTTCTCCTTCAGAACTGCCTTAATTCTGCGTGGCATTGATTCAACAAGCTGCTGAAAGCATTCTTTAGAAATGTTGGCCCATATTGATAGGAGAGCATCTTGCAGTTGATGGAGATTTATGGGATGCACATCCAGGGCACGAAGCTCCAGTTCCACCACATCCCAAAGATGCTCTATTGGGTTGAGATCTGGTGACTGTGGGGGCCATTTTAGTTCAGTGAACTCATTGTCATGTTCAAGAAACCAATTTGAAATGATTGGAGCTTTGTGACGGTGCATTATCCTGCTGGAAGTAGCCATCAGAGGATGGGGACATGGTGCTCATAAAGGGATGGACATGGTCAGAAACAATGCTCAGGTAGGCCGTGGCATTTAAACCATGCCCAATTGGCACAAAGGAGCCTAAAGTTTGCCAAGAAAACATCCCCCACACCATTACACCACCACCACCAGCCTGCACAGTGGTAACAAGGCATGATGGATCCATGTTCTCATTCTGTTTACGCCAAATTCTGACTCTACCATCTGAATGTCTCAACAGAAATCGAGACTCATCAGACCAGGCAACATTTTTCCAGTCTTCAACTGTCCAATTTTGGTGAGCTTGTGCAAATTGTCGCCTCTTTTTCCTATTTGTAGTGGAGATGAGTGGTACCCGGTGGGGTCTTCTGCTGTTGTAGCCCATCCGCCTCAAGGTTGTGTGTGTTGTGGCTTCACAAATGCTTTGCTGCATACCTCGGTTGTAACGAGTGTTTATTTCAGTCAAAGTTGCTCTTCTATCAGCTTGAATCAGTCGGCCCATTCTCCTCTGACCTCTAGCATCAACAAGGCATTTTCTCCCACAGGACTGCCGCATACTGGATGTTTTTCCCTTTTCACACCATTCTTTGTAAACCCTAGAAATGGTTGTGCGTGAAAATCCCAGTAACTGAGCAGATTGTGAAATACTCAGACCGGCCCGTCTGGCACCAACAACCATGCCACGCTCAAAATTGCTTAAATCCCCTTTCTTTCCCATTCTGACATTCAGTTTTGGAGTTCAGGAGATTGTCTTGACCAGGACCACACCCCTAAATGCATTGAAGCAGCTGCCATGTGATTGGTTGATTAGATAATTGTATTAATGAGAAATTGAACAGGTGTTCCTAATAATCCTTTAGGTGAGTGTGTATCCTGCCTCCTTCTCCCCCTCATTGAAGAAAAATCGCGTTCCACGTGCAGGCATGGGACGTTATAAATGCACGTAAGTAATGATAGTTAGTAGACATATACATTTTTACAAACAATGCCACCAGCAGAGATGTACAGAGATGGAGAGGAAACAGGGAGGAGAGGCACCTAATTTGATTTTTTTTATATTTTTATAATGTATTTAAAATTACAGGCTATTATATATAAAAATAAAATAACCAAGTATAGGCTACTAATAATAACAGTAGGTATGGTTCTAATTAATTTTATTATACACATTTGGCTATATTGCAGCGCTCCTTGTCTGTGTCCCAATGTGCATACTATCCATCCTAATAGTATGTGACATTAGTCATTTTCAATACTATTTAGTTTATGCACATTGAGTTTTTCACGGTTTGCAGTGTGTGTTCACTACTCACTGCCCCTAATATGTGTGCACTAACTCCGACTATAGGTTACCATAATTGGCCTTCACATCACTTTTTCTCTTTTTCTTTTCTCCAAACCTCTTCTGTCCACAGCTGATCGGAGGATATTGTGTGCCCTTTATTGCAATTTGATGATTTTTGTAAAATCACATCTGTTTTTGCTTTTCAAACTCCGAGAGGTTTCAGTTTAATATATTGCAGGCTCATTTATTGATCAAAAAAATAATTGATCATAAATTATATTGATGTTAATAAATAATATAATATTGGGCTTGTTTTGGGCTTGTTTTTGAAGCTGCGGTTGCTTATTTGTCTCGCGAGAGTTGGCAACTGGTGGAAACGCAGACAGCAGCAGGTCTGGGGGAAAAAAGTTCCTGGTACAAATAGTTCTGGGTAATTTCGGTGGAAACGGAGCTTTTCTGTGAAATGAGAGACTAGTGACACTTCCGCGGATATCCCGCATCATAGAAAGCAAATAGATTGTGTTTGTGTTTGTGTGGTGATCTGTGTGGAAGTGCTGTGTGTGTTAATGGCCTCCGGAGAGCTGATTCTCTGTGACCTGTGAATTTTGAATGATTTCTTCAAGCCCGCTCAAGGACGTCCGGCTGTAAATATATCTATCACACACTCATTAATGAGCCAGGAATGGACCAACATTATTTTGCAATGTTGATGGTGAGTCAGTAAAACATGGCTTCATATTTGCTTGACTTTATGCTTCTGTCAAACAGACGCACACATCTGATATCTGCCAAAGCCGACTGCTCCAGTGATAAAGATCTGGCCGTGATTAAATGAGTGTAAGATGTTGGATCTACATGTCTTTTGCTGATGAATAAAGCGGCGTACATCTAAAACGACACGCAGAGCTGAAGCGTGTGTGTGTGTGTGTGTGTGTGTGTGTTTCAGACTGCTGGTGGTATCCTCAGATTTTCAGTTTCCTTCGTGTTCTACCAGAAAGACTCGGGAGATAGAATGATGAATGAAGCATACATTTATTGACAGCCCAGCAAGCATAATAAGTTTTGGCATAGGCCCCGTCCATAGTTTATAATCGGAGGGTAGCGGATCAGCATATTCCTGCCTGAAGATGAAGGCAGGGGCGCAGCCGACCCCCTTTTTGAGGTATGGACGGAACCATCCTGGTGGTGGTGGGGAGGGTGGAGGTTGTTGTCGCATCGGCATCTGCGAACTCAAACATGTGTAAGTACGACCTTTATACAGAAAATATGAAGACGTGATTGGATAGAGATGAAGTTAATAAGTGACGAAGTGATTAAGTCTTCCTGGCAGAACTTAAGCTGAAGCTTCCATTTCTCTCTCACCTTGAGACAACCTCACCATCACGAGTGCTCTATCCATCAAGACAAGGTTACATAACATCCTGCGTCTCTGTAAAACTCGATCAATCAATCAGTCGATCAGTCACAGAGGAAACGCTCTCACACACACACACACACACACGCAGAGATCACATCTAGAGATGTTTCCCATTAACCACCACAGCATCTGCGAGCTGTTCTGATCTCTGCTCTCTCTCTTCTGCTCACCACAGCATTCACTGATAACACAGAAACATCAGTGAAACAAAACATTTATCGCTTGTTCATTCTATCTATCTATCTATCTATCTATCTATCTATCTATCCATCCATCCATCCATCCATCCATCCATCATCCATCCATCCATCCATCCATCCATCCATCCATCCATCCATCCATCCATCCATCCATCTATCTATCTGCCATCTATCTATCTATCTGCCATCTATCTATCTATCTATCTATCTATCTATCTATCTATCCATCCATCCATCCATCCATCCATCCATCCATCCATCCATCCATCCATCCATCATCTATCTATCTATCTATCTATCTATCTATCTATCTGCCATCTATCTATCTATCTATCTATCCATCCATCCATCCATCCATCCATCCATCCATCCATCCATCCATCCATCCATCCATCCATCCATCCATCCATCCATCCATCATCTATCTATCTATCTATCTATCTATCTATCTATCTATCTATCTATCTATCTATCTATCTATCTATCTATCTATCTATCTATCTATCTATCTATCTATCTATCTATCCATCTGCCATCTATCTATCTATCTATCTATCTATCTATCTATCTATCTATCTATCTATCTATCTATCTATCTATCTATCTATCTATCTATCTATCTATCTATCTATCTATCTATCCATCTGCCATCTATCTATCTATCTATCTATCTATCTATCTATCTATCTATCTATCTATCTATCTATCTATCTATCTATCTATCTATCTATCTATCTGTCTATCTGTCTATCTATCTATCTATCTATCTATCTATCTATCTATCTATCTATCTATCTATCTATCTATCTATCTATCTATCTATCTATCTATCTATCCATCTGCCATCTATCTATCTATCTATCTATCTATCTATCTATCTATCTATCTATCTATCTATCTATCTATCTATCTATCTATCTATCTATCTATCTATCTATCTATCTGTCTGTCTGTCTGTCTGTCTGTCTGTCTGTCTCTCTGTCCATCCGTTCTATCTATCGTTCTTTCTATCTATCATTCTATCGTTCATTCTATCTATTCAGTCTATTGTTTGTTCTCTCTATCATTCTATCATTCGTTTGTCCTATGTATCGTTCGTTCGTTTGTTCGTTCTATCACTCATTCTATATATTTTTCGTTCTATTCTATCATTCAGTCTATCATTTGTTCTATCTATCATTCTATCATTTCTTTGTTCTATCTATCGTTCGTTTGTTCATTCGTTCTATTGCTCATGCTGTCGTTCTTTCTATATACTGTCGTTGTATCTATCTATCTATCTATCTATCTATCTATCTATCTATCTATCTATCTATCTATCTATCTATCTATCTATCTATCTATCTATCTATCTATCTATCTATCTATCTATCTATCTATCATCTATCTATCTATCTATCTATCTATCTATCTATCTATCTATCTGTCTGTCTGTCTGTCTGTCTGTCTGTCTGTCTGTCTGTCTGTCTGTCTATCGATCATTCGTTCGTTTGTTCATTCTATCGCTCACTCTATATATTTTTGTTCTATTCTATCATTCAGTCTATTGTTTGTTCTATCTATCATTGTATTGTTCATTTGTTCTGTCTACCTATCATTCCATCATTCGTTTGTTCTATCTATCATTTGTTCACTCTTTCTATCGCTCATGCTGTCGTTCTTTCTATATACTGTTTGTTGTAGATCTTTCTATCTATCTATCTATCTATCTATCTATCTATCTATCTATCTATCTATCTATCTATCTATCTATCTATCTATCTATCTATCTATCTATCTATCTATCTATCTATCTATCTATCTATATATCTATCTATCTATCTATCTATCTATCTATCTATCTATCTATCTATCTATCTATCTATCTATCTATCTATCTATCTATCTATCGTTCCATCCATCCATTCATCCATTTTTCTATCCATCCATCCATCCATTGTTCTATCTATCCCTCTGTCTGTCGTTGTATTTCTGCTCTGATGTGCTCCATCGTTTTTCGTTTTGCCAGAGATTTTTGATAAACCCATCCCATAATAAAGATGCATCTTTAAGGTCAAGTGGAGGAAATCCCAAATAAAAAATGTATTTAAATCCGATTATGTCATGAAGCTAAATGGGATTATTCCTCCGTATTCCTGACACATCTCTTCATCTTCTTCTGACCCCTCCATTCCTCGCCATTGATCTTGTGTGAGTTTGTCCCGTTAAACGGCAGTGGAGTAAACAGAAAAGCCTTTTCCAGTCCCACTGTTTCTTTAATAATTCGTCAGGATGACGCAGCACATCTCAACAGATGGCACACTTGGCTCCGCTCAACTTTCTGCACGTCAGGCGTATTGAGCGTCGAATGGCGAGCGGTGGGCCGGTGTCCTACAGCAGACAGGAGCTCTCTGTGTTAGATGTGTTTGAGTCTGGCCAGCAGGACCTCAATAAAGGCCAGAGCCCACACGTCCCGCGGGGAATCTTCCTCTGGAAGAGCTGGAGCATCTAGCGAGTGTTTTGCAGGTGATCTGAGCACTTTGGAAAGCTTTACCGTGTTCCAGCCGTACAAGACCAATAAAATGAGGCAATGCTGTGAAACAGAGACTAAACACTGTCTGTGCACCGTCATCACCCAGAGGAGATGTTTATTGCTCTTTCACAGCTCTGGATTTCTCAGTTCTTTCATTTTAGATGATCCAACAATTCCTCAGGGGAAATAAAAACAGACACAAATGAGTCTGACATACAGTAAGAGTTTAGAGACAGGAATGTGGTGGAGCAGATCTTTGGGCCTGGATTCATTTGAGGAGAAATATTTGATTAATGACATTTGATGTCTTTATGAAAATGGCCGTTAGACATTCCCCTTGTTGATGAAAATGAAGACCTTTAACTGTGAATAATGACTGTGTTTGTTTCTTGTGACTTGTTGCACCTCTTTAATCAGTTGACAAATTATTTTAGCTGCAAGACCATTTAGAGATTTAAATAAATAAATATTTTACGGTGATGATATTTTGTTGATTCCTGATCCATTACATTTAATGTCCATTTATATAATCATGTAGTCAGGGTTATTAATGTTCACTGAAACGAAGTGTATTGAAAGCATTTGTATTAATTTTAAGAAAGCTGAAAATAACTAAATGAAATGAAATAATAAAATAAAATAAAATAGAATGAAATAATTAAATAAATAAAATTTAAATGAATGAAATAAATAAATTAAATACATTTAAAATAAAATCAATTAAATAAAATAACAAAATGAAATAAATTAAATTAAACAAATTTAAAATAAAGTGAAAATCAATAAAAATAAAAATAATACAATAAAATAAAATATTTAATTAAATTAAATAATGAAATAAAATGAAAATAAATAAATCAAATAAGATTAAATAAAATAATAAAATAAATTACATAATGAAATAAAATAATGAAATTAAAATAAATAAAATAGAATGAAAAATAAATAAATAAACAAATAAAATAAACAAAAATAAATGAATTAATTAAATTAAATAATTAAATGAAATAAATAAAAAATAAAATGAGATGAAATGAAACAAACAAACAAATAAATAAATGCCAAAAGCACATAAAATCCAGAAAAAGATAAAGATCTAAAAATATAATAGTATATATTAACAAGGAAGTGGTCGATGTTTAATTGTTAGATAGATTCTTTACTTAATGTCTTAACTTAATTGTAAAAATCTGTACAATTCATACTATGCCTACTCAGAAAACCCAAGTTAAGATTAATCTATTGGTTTGAGTTACATTTTTTCAAGCAGTTTTTGAGGCGGGGCAATTCTTGATAGACTTTTCATTCATGTCCTCCACTTCTGCAGTTTCCCAAAGTCACCTTGAACGTTGAATTGTTCAATACAACTGAGAGATCTGAGAGAACATCACATACCCTGACTTTATGAACTGATGTTGATTTTCCTCAAACTCACCATTATGGAGATCAGTGTTCCGTTTGGTTGGGCTCGTGAACTTAATTTAAATTGTTATAATTCTCTTCCTATTGATACTGCGAAGCAACAATACTTCTGTCAGGATCACTATCGTCAAAGTGATAGACAATTAGCATATCGTTTAGATTGGCGGTATGGTTCTGTTCTGGGCAAGAACTCCCTGCGCATCCACACAGTCTAGCATGAATAAGAGCAAGGAGAACAGTGATAAACCCCCTTAGGGTAAACAGAAAAGAAGCAATGGTGTATTGCAGACAGCATTAATGTCAATATTAAAATGTACAACCTGATTCAGGAATTTAGTCTAATTCAGGGGGAATCCAAATGCCAAATCCTTACTGACGACAGGAGGAGCTGGGGACGGAGGAGGGTAATGAGCTCCGGAGTGAAGGAGCTTATATATGCACGCTGTGATAGGCATCGTATTCCTATAGGTAGACGTGATCAGCTGACTAACGTGCCCTGCCAGAACTAACGCTATACGCTGGATATGTTTCATTTCAGAAGGAAATGGATATGAATGATACATAACTATAAGTAATGTAAAATACTAAACACCTTGTGAAACTGGGTTAATTGGGTTGATATAATCCCTCTATATGTGTGACAATATCTTGTAATTGAGTCACACACACACACACTTCAACATTCAGCATCAAAACACAACAATGCTAACAAATACATTTAATTTATGGTAAATTATCAAGTACTCAAGTTCTTTTTTTAGTTACTAACTCTTAGTGTAAGTGACCTATACTAACTAAAGATACCTTTCCTATTTCACTTGTTTTATTTAAGGTAATCATTTTGCATGCTTTTTTTAAAGTAAGTAAGTCGATTTTACAGTGTAAAATCATTGCATGCATATATACATATTTGCATATGTGCATATTTGTTCTGATAGATGTTAGAATAATTGCATGTATATTCACTCACAAAGCAAAAACGACTTTTTGTTCTCCGCATTTGTCCTCTCCTCCAGTCATCTAATAAACCTGGCACTGCACATTACGAATATTGTTGGCTGTGTGACGAATTGCTTTTGCTCCTCTTTTGTAAGTTGCTCTGAATAAAAGCGTCTGCTAAATGCACGAATGCAAATATTTGCAATATGCAGATTCGCTGAGATGGTCCCACACGGTTTCTCTCCCAGATCCAGCGGTGTTTGCCTTTAAGACTGCCACAGACAGTTTAATTAGATGAAACCAGCGTTCGTATCACTGTCTTTTCATATTTAATCGAAGTATGTTTTAAATTAGCCTGTCTCTTGATTCGTCTGCTTTACACTGAGCCTGCAGTGCATTCTGGGATTTGCCTTATCTAGCTCAGATCATTTGAAGAATACGATGATCTCTGCTGTGATTCGCCGCTCTTCTGGGCTGCACGAGAGTCCAGTGATCCAGTGTGGCAATTACACAGACACTGATATGAATGTTAGATCTTTGCATGCGCCCACACACTCGTTTACCAGTGCTTTCCACTTACTGTACAACCGGCCCAAATTCTCAGACAGACGCCCGCACACTGGATTTCTTTAAACCGTGAGCCGTTGGGCCGCGATTGGCTTCTCTCCATTGTGGATCAAAGCACATGTTGCAGGTCCTGCTGAATATGCATGAGGTTTCCGTCTCGGTGACACACTCAAAAGAGCGATGGCGTGGTTTTAACCTCTGGATGACTCGACTGAATCACCTGCTTTCTTTATGAAACCCAGAGAGAGAGAGAGACTCAAAGAGACAGGCAGGCAGCGAGAGAGACGAATCAGCGAGAGAAGGCGTACGTTTTGCACATTTTCTCTGCTTACCCTGCCAGAGCAGAGCGCTCTATAATAACACTCCCACACACACACACACACACACACACACTCAACTAACTCATAACCTCAGCCCGCCTCACAGCTCGACTGCCCCTAACCAAGAGCTAATCACCTCTCGCTGCCTGAGGCGACGTCCGTGTGTCAGAGACATGCCCAAACCAATGCCACACGTCTGTCTGGAACACACACACACACACACACACACACACTAAAAGGGGTCCTGGTGAATGTCACAAAAACATGCACAGGTCACAAAATCAAAAAAATAAACAATTCTCAATGATTTTACTAAATTGCCAAAAGTTTTGGGACGCCTGCCTTTACCTGCACATGAACTTTAATGCCATCCCATTCTTAATCCGTAGAGTTTAATATGGAGTTGCAGCTCTAACAGCTTCAGCTCTTCTGGGAAGCTTTCCTCAAGGTTTAGGAGTGTGTTTATGGGGATTCTTCTAGAAGCGCATTTGTGAGGTCAGGCACTGATGTTGGACGAGAAGGCCTGGCTCTCAGTCTCCGCTCTAATTCATCCCAAAGCTGTTCTATCGGGTTGAGTCAAGTTCCTCCACACCAAACTCGCTCATCCATGTCTTTATGGAGACGCTTTGTGCACTGGTCAGTCATGCTGGGACAGGAAGGGGCCGTCCCCAAAGTGTTCCCACAAATTTGGGAGCATGAAATTGTCCAAAATGTCTTGGTGAAGCAATAAAAGTTCCTTTCACTGGAACTAAGGGGCCAAGCCCAACCCCTGAAAAACAACCCCACCCCATAATCCCCCCTCCACCAAACTTTACACTTGGCACAATGCAGTCAGGCAAGTCCCGTTCTCCTGGCGACCGCCAAACCCAGACTCGTCCATGGTCAATGGGATTGTCAGACAGAGAAGCGTGATTGGTCACTCCAGAGAACACGTCTCACTGCTCTAGAGTCCAGTGGCGGCGTACTTTACCCCACTGCATCCCACGCTTTGCATTGCTCTTGGTGATGTGAGGCTTGGATGAGCTGCTCGGCCATGGAAACCCATTCCATGAAGCTCTACACACTGTTCTTGAGCTCATCTGAAGGCCACAGAAGTTTGGAGGTCTGGAGCTCTTGACTCTGCAGAAAGTTGGCGACTTCTGTGACCCTCAGCATGCGCTGACCCCGCTCTGTGATTTTACATGACTGTTGTTCCCAATTCCTCTTTGTTATAACACTACTAACAGTTGAGCGTGGAATATTTAGTAGTGAGAAAATGTCCTGAATGGACTTATTGCACAGATGTCCACCGATCACGGCCCCATGCTTGAGTTCTCTGAGCTCCTGAGAGCGGCCCATTCTCTCACTAATGTGTGTAGAAGCGTCTGCAGGCCTAGTGCTTGATACACCTGTGGCCATGAAGTGATTGAACACCTGAACTCAGTGATTTGGAGTGGCGTCCCAATACTTTTGGCAATAGAGTGTATGTACAACCGTGTATCATCTGCATAGAAATGAAGAGGTGAAATATAAATGATAAATGAAAGCGGACCCAACACTGAACCCTGTGGAACATCGTGAGTTACTGAGACTAATCTTCTTAATCTTGTATTCATTTGATGGAATTTGACATATTTTTACAGGTGTTTTACCTGTATTTTGAATTTTGAACTTCATTGCGTTGTGTTTTGGGATTAACAGAAATGTCCATAAAATGACTGGATAATGTTGGGGTAATAAACTCCCAGTATGTTTCCTGTCATTTTACAGATTTACTGTCATTTTTTAGGAGAAAACACCTCAGTTTAATTCAAAGGACCAAACTGAGCAAAAATTTGCGATTTGGTGCAGATTCTGGTATTTATATGGCCAAAAATATGAAACAATTCTGATACTTGTAATGTAAATCAATGAGATCTTACAGATACTTACATAAAATGCATATCAATATCTGACAATAATATGTCTCAGTTTAAATGCTTAGTTTTATGATCATATATCATAAAATGCAATGCAATGCAATGATGATTGAGAGATGAACAGTGTGCTCGAATGGCATGAAAATAACAATCACAGTGCAACATGGTCCTGAAAATAGAAAAAGACCAAAATATAATTTCTTATTGTGAGGTGAAATGTGACCCAGACGAGTTCTTGACAGGTTTAATGGGATACACCCACACACACACACACACACACACACACACACACACTGACACGTGTATAAATAGCCTACATGAGCACACGCACACACAATTACATAGCAACAGAATCATAATTGTGAATGATTCATCAGTGCATGTTATTTCAAAGAAGAAAAAGTCTTCGAGAATGGAGGGCGGGGCCTGGTGTTATTCACGAGGAATTGATTGGATGGTGAAAAGTGTCTTATATGACACAAGAGGCATTGCTGACGTCCAAAGAAAAGGTCATTTGTTTCAGCAGCTTCAATTCAGACTGTAGCCCAACATCATAGATGTCTTCATGCTGTTTAAAGACGTCTCTAATGCTCACCAAGGCTGCGGTTATTTGATCAAAAATACAGTAAAAATAGTGAAATATTATTCCAGTGTAGATCAGCTGTTCTCTATGTGAATGTATAGTAAAGTGTAATTTATTCCTGTGATCAAAGCTGAATTTATCATCATTACTCCAGTCTTCAGTGTCACATGATCCTTCACTAATCATTCTAATGAAACATTTATGATTATTATCAATGTTGAAAACAGTCGTGCTGCTCATAATTTTGTGGAAAGTGAGATTTTTTCCGGATTCTTTAATGAATAGACAGTTCAAAAGAACAGCATTTATTATAAATACAACTTTTTTTTGTAATATTTATTAATTTCATACATGTCTTTACTGTTTAATGTGCATTTGCTAAATAAATAGTTTTTTTCCCTTAATTTTTTAACAGCTAAAACATTGTTTTTAACATTAATAATAATATGAGAATGATTAGTGAAGGGTCATGTGACACTGAAGACTGGAGTAATGATGATAAATTCATCTTTGATCACAGAAATAAATTACACTTTACTATATATTCACATAGAAAACAGCTGATCTACACTGGAGGAATATTTCAGATTTTTACTTTATTTTTGATCAAATAAACGCAGCTTTGGTGAGATTAAGAGACAAAAACATTAAGAAAATACATTGTTTTTTGCATTCAGAAACCGTTAATTTAACTAACATTTTGAAAAACATTGTATCCAGTGTAACTGTTGTTTTTACTCATTACTCACACACACACACACACACACACTCGTAGAGTAAAGTGAGTAAGACACGTTGCCATTTCAGGATGATTTCTCATGCAGAACCCTCGGGCTAATTGTGAAGTCTTACTCAGAGCCCCGACAGCCAATCGGGAGGCTGGAAGTGAGGGATGATTTCAGCTGATCTCAGAGAGGAGGAGGAGGCAGAGTCTGGGTTCGCACCGTCACCCTGCTGTCCTCCGAGGGGGAAACACAGAAATGTGCCTCTCCTGCGCTGCCTGTCAGCCAAACTGGGTCAGCAACCCCCCCTCTCTCTCCCTCTCACACACACACACACACACACAGCACTTCTCGTGGTTTTGGAAATATTTGCCTAGCTCCTGCACCTGCCCTTTGAAAAGTGCCTTTTCTGTGAGACTCGTGTGTGAGTAACAGCCTGTTAAAGGTTGATTCAATCACATTCATGAAATGTTAAGTGCTTCCTCCGTCCGGTGGCGAACACGAGATGGATGGAAAACAGCTCGGAGTGAACGAACGAGGGTCTGTTCAGAGAGACTGTGTCAAACTGAACCGAGCCGAACTGCCAATCAGCTGCGGGAGAAGGTGTGATGTCACCGTGTCACATCCAGATCTGTCAGAGATAAACATGCAAACATACTGACTTCTCAAATCTAAAACTAACACGTGCTAAAATTAAAACTACAATATCCAAAAAGGGGGATCATTTAACCTTGTAAAGCCTTTAGATAAAATATGTTAAAAATCTGAAAACATTACATTGGCATAACATTATGACTACCTTCCTAATATTGTCATGTCGAGGCATGGACTCCTCTAGACCCCTGAAGGTGTGCTGTGGTATCTGACACCAAGATGTTAGCAGCAGATCCTTTAAGTCCTGTAAGTTGCGAGGTGGGGCCTCCATGGATCGGACTTGTTTGTTCAGCTCATCCCACAGATGCTCGATTGGATTCACCCGGCCTTCCATGTGATGTAAAAGAGCATGTGATTCATCAGACCAGGCCACCTTCTTCCATTGCTCCGTGGTCCAGTTCTGATGCTCATATGCCACTGTTGGTGCTTTGGGCGGGGTCAGGGGTCAGCATGGGCACTGGTCAGCGGCTGTGCCGCCCCATACACAACAAACTGAGATGCCCTGTGTATTCTGACCCCTTTCTATCAGAACCAGCATTAAAGGATTAGTTCACTTTTAAATAAACTTTTGCTGATCATTTACTCACCCCCATGTCATCCAAGATGTCCATGTCTTTCTTTCTGCAGTCGAAAAGAAATTAAGGGTTTGGATGAAAACAGTCCAGGGTTTTTCTCCATATAATGGACTTCAATGGGCTCCAAACGGTTCAAGGTCCAAATGACAGTTTCAGTGCAGCTTCAAAGGGCTTTAAACGACACCAGATGATGAATAAGGGTCTTATCTAGCCCAACCATCAGTTTCTGCCAGAAACCCAGCAGTATTTATGCTATTATTTTACCTCTTAACAGACGAGCGTGATCATCTCTGAGCTCTGCCATAACTTCCGGCAAGTAATGTCAAATACGATCGTGGTCATAGATATATCGATAGTAGATGCTCATTCTACTGATCCGTGCAGTCGCTAATGAGGCATCTACGTATACATCTATGACCACGATCTAATTTGATCTCACTTGCTGGAAGTTATGGCGGAGCTCAGAGATGATCGCGTTCGTCTGTTAAATGGTAAAATAACAGCATAAATACTGCTGGGTTTCTCACAGAAACTGATAGTTTGGCTAGATAAGACCCTTATTCATCATCTGGTGTTGTTTAAAGCCCTTTGAAGCTGCACTGAAACTGTCATTTGGACCTTGAACCGTTTGGAGTCCATTGAAGTCCATTATATGGAGGAAACCCCTGGACTGTTTTCATCCAAAACCTTAATTTCTTTTCGACTGCAGAAAGAAAGACATGGACATCTTGGATGACATGGGGGTGAGTAAATGATCAGCAAAAGTTTATTTAAAAGTGAACTAATCCTTTAACTTCTTGAGCAGTTTGAGCTCCAGTTGCTCGTCTGTTTGATCGGCCCACACGGGCCAGCCTTCACTCCCCACGGGCATCAATGAGCCTCGGCCGCCCATAACCCTGTGGCCGGTTCTCCACTGGTCCTTCCTTTCTAATACTATTAGTGACTGCAGTGAAACTGAGACCATTTTACCATTTGCACCAAGACCTTTAAAAGGACACCAGACATGAAAGGGATAAAACACTAGATTCACAAGATACATCATCGTTGGTATATCTGCATTATGTGACGTGAAACAGGGCAACGAGAGGGCAACATGGAGAGGGGGGTAAATGTTTGATTAGGGCGGTGTCCCACAGTTTCTGTGAGATCTTCTCTCAAGATTTAGTGACTTTTATTGTTCTGTTGCTGTGGTTTGGATCTCAGCTTTTGTCTTAGCAGCAAAACTGATCCTTACAGAGCCTCGGCCGCCCATGACCCTGTGGCCGGTTCTCCACTGGTCCTCCATGACCCTGTGGCCGGTTCTCCACTGGTCCTCCATGACCCTGGGGCCGGTTCTCCACTGGTCCTTCCTCTGAGCACTTCTGATAGAGACTGACCACTGCAGACCGGGAACACCCCACAAGAGCTGCAGTTTTGGAGATGCTCTGACCCAGTCGTCTAGCCGTCACAATCTGGCCCTTGTCAAACTCGCTCAAATCCTTACGCTTGCCCATTTCTCCTGCTTCTAACACATCAACTTCGAGGACAAAATGTTCACTTACTGCCTAATATATCCCACCCACTAACAGGAGATGAAGAGATCATCAGTGTTATTCACTGGTCATAATGTTATGGCTGTATAGTGAGAATATGGAGGTCAATGTTATTCAGAGGCCCAAACTGAGCAAAAACATGCAATTTGATGCAGATT